>CAIGRO010258865.1:0-17792 GCA_903798355.1 Fraxinus baroniana
CATTGTGGTGTCGACATTCCACTTCAATCGTCGGCCGAAGCCTACGAAGACTACTCCAACAAAACGGTTTAACATCATCGCTCGAATTTATTGGGTATCAAAAAACCCAACAGTTTCTTTTTAATAAAATACACGCACAAGTCTATTGACATTTTTGTTTTCTTATTTTTCTTTCTGTTAACTATTGTTGTCACACTACAATTATTTTCAAATCAGAATACGAGATTACAAGAGTAAATTGAAAGTTGAATCTTCCTCGAATGAATTATCCAACATATTCTTATAATAATGAGTTCGATTCAAAAACTTCGAACGAGAAGATTATCCAACCAATAGGGTAATTTTTAGAGATCATCCATATACAAATCACAATCATGTCACTATTTTTAACGCTCCTGATGCGACTAGGAGACCAGTTAATGATGTTCGCGTATAGCAAATAATTATTTAACTTAATAAATTTCTTGCACTTCAATTTACTTTAATTATGAACCGGACAACACACCTACCACTACAAATTTGAATTATATGATGTAACTGACGTTGGAGTTTGTCAATGGACTAAGCGTTCTTTGCCAGTTCACGATAGAGTGTGTCGACAAGTTTGCTTTATTATTGCATCATATTTCAGAGGAAGTGTTCGCGATTAAGACATCTTGATCTAGCGATACATGTGAAAATTAAAGGACTAATCTCTCTTTGGAGTGGTCCATTTGTGAAATATAAAAAAAAAAAAAAAATTAATTTTCTTTGATTTCGTGTATGAATAAAGTGATCAAAGGGGGGTGACGAAACGTATAATTTGTACAAATCGTTCCATTTTTCAAGTCGATACTGCATTTTGTACTCAAATAATTTTTCTTCAAATATTATTCATTAGCAGTTGTAAGCAAGTTATTGAAATCTACCTTCCAAATAAAATCTTATCCGATGTATTGATGTTTACTACTTTTTTAATATGCTTGACGCGAACGGCCCCTTGTAGTGTTACACTTTTTTGGCATGGCAGACACATTTCTTAACTGAATTTTTATCCAATTTATTGATGTTTACAACTTTTTAATATGCTTGACGCGAACTGCCCTTGTAGTGTTACATCTTTTTTGGCATCGTAGACACATAGCCGAACTTTTTAATATCCAATGTATTGATATTTAAAGCTTTTTTGAGTACTAGTGGGCTAAACGTGTGTTGCACATTAATTGGATAATGTAAAAAATAAGTAAGGAAAATAAGTGATAATGTAAAAAATAAGTGTGTAACAAAATAAAGAATAGCTAATGCATGTTAATTGGATAATGTAAAATAAGTGTGTAACAAAAAAAAGAATTATATCTACAAACTCGACATATAAATAGAAACGAATGACATTAAAGCACACATGTGCAGCACCCTCGTGGGATTGGGGGCAGCACCCCCTACGTGGGTGGAGGGGGCAGCGCCCCTCATAAGGTTCGGGTCAACGTCGTCGTCGATGATCAACCTGATCGGTTAGGTCGAGGGGGCAGCGCCTTTCGTGGGGCTCGGGAGCAACGCCCCTGACGGTGATCGACCTGATCGGTTAGGTCGCGGGAGTTGAGGGGGCAGCGTCCCCTCGTGGGGTCCGGGGGCAACGCCTCAGTATTCGACAAAAAAATAAGAAATAATTCAATAATAATTTCGAAAATTGCGACGTGTGGTACAAAGTGTTTTGCATCTTTTATATTGTAGTGATGAAATATAGATTTATTTTTTTATTATTATTATTTTTTTTTTTTTACATACATCTTATCACAATTTAGTTATCAATTAGCACACTGCAACAAATTTAGAGTTTTTTTTTATAACAGTGGATGTCCGGACCAGCTTGCGCGCACCTTAATTGATTCCACGGAGCCCTGAAGTTTACAGTCGGATACTCACCTCAGTGGCACTGAGGGGGCTCGAATTGGTGTCCATTGGGGAGCAAACCCAAGACTTGACCAATTGAACAACCCCTCAAGATTAAATTTAGAGTCATAACCTAATCCGATTTGAAAAAGAAATAGAAAAAAGGGGAACCTCTTAAATTTACCCTTATTATTATTATTATTTTGTCAAAATCAACTCAAATGATGGTTTCTATAGCAATTCACAAATCACAACACTAAATATTTAAATCATAAATCAATTTGTAAAAATATACTAAAAGCTCAAAAATCTGAAATTTCGAATTCAAATTTACCTAGACACTATATTACAAAACTCGTACACCCATTACACATTGGCTTGCTTTGCATTGCGTTTTAAATTATAACATGAAAAGCAAAACACATCAGTAAAATAAACAAGAAAATTGGATCGATTCAAAATAACTAGAGACGTTTGTAGCCGAAGCGAAAATCTCAAAGCCTAAAAGAGAGAAGAAACGGCTTACAGACACCAACGGTACTCAGTGAGTTCAGCAAAAATCTCAAAGCACAAGAGCCTAAAAAAGACAGAAGAAAAAAAAGGGAAAAAATGAAACAAACAATGAAACAGACAACCGAATATCACCATACAATCACTATTTTGAGCAATCTCTTTCTCAATCTTAGACAAAGAAGGAGTAGGAGGGGAGGAATCTTACCGGTCAATGTAGGGAATTGAATGTAGGAAGTATGGTTGGTTGAGTTGAAAAATAGAGAAAGAGTACAAACGGAATAGGAGAAAGTTGATGGCGGAAAAAAAAGAAAAAAGAATTACAACGATGAAAAATCGCGACACGCGTCCAACCCCCCCTTCTTTCGTCTCTTTTATATTTGTAGGAGTAGGAAATTTGAGGCGGACTGTCCTTGCAATGTCCAAGGGTACCCCTCACCTTAGCGTTGGCGCCGCCAAGACCAATTAGAGGTGGCCTAGCCTATGTGCATACGAAAGATTGACATTCGCCTAAATTTTATTATCAAGTTGGATTGGACACCGGGCACGTCCTAAATTTACACCTCTAAGCCAATCTTAGAAATTGCTATTTTCAATATTAATTTTAGCAAGACTTTATAATATATTTTTCGATTACATTTTCGTAACTTTACAATTCGTGTATGATCCTCTAATAATAATTTTATCAATCATATTTATTTTGTAACACGATAATAAAAATATAATTTTCAAAGACATATATTGCACGTTAAATTAGAACAATAAAAACTTTCATAAATAACGAATATATTTTCAATTTTAATTTGATTTTGAGCTGTACCAAACAAGCTCTAAGTTAGAAATAAACAAAGTCTAAGGGGGCCATAAGGAAGAGAATCAAAAAAGAGCACATGAATAGATGTTCGTGTCAAGATAAATTAGTGCGAGAGAAAGACTAAAGGGTCCCATCCCAACATGCTTAGTATTATTATAGCTTTTCAAACGTCGTGACAAATCCAATAAAAAAGTTAAATTTAAAAATAATTGCACAATCGAATAGCATTTCACTTTTATTACAAATATCGACTCAGTGTTGAATTTCAACCGTTTAATCATAGATATAAAATTTAAGTTAACGAGTGAAAAATGCTTGTGAATTTTCCCTCTTTCAAAAAAATATGGTGTGTTTGTATGATTTTGCTTGGAAGCACTATCATGAGAAAGCCTTCATGCTTAAACAATCTTATTGTCTTCTTTATGGACTGCAATAAATTATTAGGATTTGGTTGTTGAAATAAGAAAGAGGCCATTAAAGTATATATGAAATAATAAAATAAATATAAAATATTACAATATTGAGATTTTATGTGGAAATTTCAAATCATTAACAAACTGTATATTGACTTTTTACTCCTTTGTTCGGTCCATTGTGGGACATCTACAATTTCCCCGAACTAAGTTGAAATTGGGGTTAGATTCATTTCAAAAAATTTAACCATTTGAATTATGCAAAATTGGACTGAATCGACCAATCCAAGTTGAGTTTCCCGAACTAAGTTGAAATTGGGGTTAGATTCGTTTCAAAATAACCTAATTTTAACAGTTTGAATTATGCAAAATTAGACTGAATCGACCAATCCAAGTTGAGGACTAGCCCATAAGGCCATAATTCAACACTTACATAATTTATATATAGTCACTAATGAGTTATAGTTAATGCTTGCCTAACCCAAAAACAAAACTGTGACAAGAAAAGAATCCAATCAACTATAATTAATTATAATTATGGCTAAGTATGTTGTTTAACAGCTGTTTGAACTTTAAAGAGTGGAACTTTCTTTTTCCATAATTTTCTATTTTACTCCATAATCATCATATCGTTGGAATAATAACATATCGTGATAAGTGGACCCTAAGAGAAGAGTCTAGAAATTTTGCACTCAAAAATACTATCGAAACCCAGGACGGAGAAATTGTGAATGAAAATCGTGAGCCAAGTGCCGTAAAATTGAAAAAACTTTAGATATCCCTTACTCAATTGAATTCCTCTTTACCGCGGAATTCTGATTTTGCAAAAGCTCTTGAATCGGAAGAGCAAAATTCTTTGTAATCGATGGAAAAATCGAAACAGAGAGGTAAAAAAAAATTCAAATAAAAATATCAAGATTTACTTGCTCAAAATGAGCAACAAAAGAATCCGAAATTTGATTAGTCGAAAATGGACATCTGTCTCTATTTATCCAAGCTAAAGAAAGGGTTTCGCAACGTTTACCTTATTTCGAGGAGGAGAAAAGGAAGTCAACTGCTATTTATTACAAAAGGCATCGCAATGTACTAATTTTGATATTTCTATAATTGTTGATATAGTGATATTCACTATAAGTCTTTTTCTTTAATTTTGTCCTAACTCTTAATTATTTATTTATTTTGTTTAGATTTAACTTGTATTTAAAAATAAATAAGTAAATGAGAAAAGAAATGAAATTTTAATCATTGCTCCTCTCCTTCATTTCCACTTCTTGAAAATTCCTAAATCCTAACAATACAAAGGATGGCGAGGGTTAGCTCGCTCGTTGCCATCTCTACTAATGGACAATGACGATAATTGCACTTCAAAAATTATCTCAATTCTCAGTAGGAACGATATTTTTTTTCCTTTGCACAAAGTGACAAAGACAGTAATGACTCCATCTGCAAAGGCCAAACGGTCCAACTGGTGCGTGAATGCACAATACTTAGCAGGGGTGGGCATGAGTTAGATTGTGTTGGTTTTTGCCCCAATCCAATATTATCGGTTTGTTTGAAATCTAACTCAACCTAACCCATGTAAATGTTGAAACCCAACCCAACCTAATTATGTGTCGGTTGGGTTGGTCCAGAAAATAAATCAATTATTCTCCATCAATCTTTATGCCGCTAATGTATATAAAGGATATACACGTTTCATAAGAATTCTATTTAATATGAAAACAATAGAGGAGTCTTTCTTCTATATTTTTTTTCTTGTTTTGTGTCAAAATCTATCCCTAAATTGATATATATAAATGATACTTGACATTGGAACTCAACAGCCCTCAAATACAAAAAAAGAAAATGATGCAATCAGATAGAATTCTTCTCTATTGGGAAACCTTTACCCTCATAGGATCAAACCCTGATCAAAGCAAATTTTATGACCCACAATTGGACTTCTTCTTGTGAGATGATCTTGATTTTTCCTCTTCATTAAATTCACCTGAAGAAATCACTTTGAAGAATCCTATGTGATTTCTTCATACTCACATATTCCAACCAAGTACTTTGATCTTTCAAATTTGGGCGATGAAAACTGATGACTTCACACATTGAGGGATTGGAGACTATTTCAAGTGGAGAAATTGCATAAATATGTGGATGGATAAATGAAAGAGAGTGCGACGAAAATTTTTCGACACCAATCTCCATGGATGGAGAAGAATATAATCCTTTTTTTTCATTGGAATCTAGTGAGTTTTCAGTGGTGTTTCCAAGTTTAGGGTTTTAACTTTTAATTTGACAAAAAAATGATTTTTTTTTAATGGTGGGTCGGGTTGGGTCGATTTTGTCGGATTGGGTGGGTTAACCCATACCCGACCCCCTTAAACTTGCCAAAAATCGAATCGAATAAAAAAATGGAAAAAAATCGATCCAACCCGGTTGGTTCGGTTCGATCGAGTTTGATCGATTTTTGTCCACCCTTAATACTTAGGGTTCAAAGCACGTAGCCATTAAAAGCACAAAGAGAAAATGAGAAATAAAACTGAGCATATCATATCACGAAATAAAGGCTTTATCTTCTCACCTGTTATAAGTAACTTAAGTAAAGCTGTTAATTACGCCACTAAACCCACTTAACAAAATAAAATAAAATAAAAAACCGCCATTTTTTTCCCCTTCATTTACCCTTCATCACAAACAAACAAAAACATTCCAATTTCCACTCTCTGTAACCCTCTCTGCAAGAATTTCAGAATAATTTTTTGGTTTTTTGATCTTTTTCCTTTACTTACACCGTCTACCTCTCTCTGTTTCTGACACCAAACCTCTCTTTGAGTCCAAGTTTACCCCATTGTTGGGCTTCTTTTGAACTCTTTGATGTTCCAGTGGATTTGCCTTTCATGGGTTGTTATTTTTTGATTCATATATTTACCCTTGAGCTTTCTTTTTTTGAGTTTTCTTAATTTTTCCTTTTTAATATCAAGAATCTTCTTTTCTCCTTTAATCCCTTTTTTTTTTTGGTTCTTTGATAACGAGTTATCACCCACATTGTGCTCTTTCTTTAACTGTTTGCATTGATTTTTAGCATTTACTGTTGCAGGTCCTTTTGCTTTTTGATTCTTTTTGAGTTTCTTGAAAAGTTCTATTTGATAGGTTCTTTAAGTTCATGAGAGTGTAGCTTTGCGTGTATGAGAGTAGAAGAAAAATGGGAGTTTTTGCTTCATTTCAAGTTCTTTTGCTCTGTTTACAACTATTTCTTGCAGTCAGTGATGCATTTCCAGTAAATGAAGGTAATGTTTATTCAGTTTTGTTTTATTTTTCACAGATCTTAATTCTTGATTCAGTCACTTCTCAATAATTTGGGATTATTTCTACTTTTTACATTAATGTGGGTTGTTATTTGATTTAATTCTGCAAAAATAGTAGATAATAATTCTTGATAAATATAATACTTATGTATAGCATAGAGTAATTGTATATTTTACGGTTCAGTTCATTTTTCTGACTGAGGAATTTGTGGGTTTTGTCAGTTAAGGCTTTAACATCCTTCAAGAGGGCTATAATTGAGGACCCATTACTGGTTTTGTCAAATTGGAACCCGCTGGACTCAGATCCTTGTGACTGGACTGGCATTTCTTGTTCTATGGCTAGAGATTATGTCATAAAGCTGTAAGATTTTTCTGTCTGCCTAAGTTCATTTGAAAAGTTTGTTCGAATCATTACACTTATGTGTATGCATTCATTGCATTGCCACATTCTTGATTACAATTTGGAAGTGATAGCACTATACTTAAAGTGTCACACTTGAATTTTCATTTGTGATGCTGCTCCATGTTGCAGTAACATATCGGGGGCATCTTTAAGGGGTTTCATTGCACCAGAATTGTATCTACTATCAAATTTGCAAGAATTGTAAGTTTTGGGCTTTTTTTAAAGCTGATTTATTAGACTTATTTTAGAACTGGGATGTGATTGATTTAAACTTTATGTCTGCTGTTGATTGACAGAATGTTGCGTGGGAATTTGCTAATTGGTACAATACCTAAAGAAATTGGCATGTTGAAAGACCTCAAGGTCTTGGATTTGTCTTCAAACCAGCTTACAGGAGCAATTCCTCCGCAGATTGGAAATTTAACTGTTGTTATGAAAATGTCAGTGGTCCATGAATGTTAGATGTTTAGATTCTAAGTAGACTTTTCCTTTTCATTTCTGTCTTTTTCTCATTTTGTGGCTTCTATTCTTTTATATAGAAATCTTCAATTCAATGGGTTGACTGGAAAGTTGCCTTCTGAGATTGGAAACTTGAAATACCTCGAAGAACTTCGACTTGATAGGAATAAGCTTATGGGAACCATCCCTGCTAGCAATGCCTCGGCAATTCCATCCAGCACTCGTGGAATGTAAGAAGATGCATCCTTTCCTGATTGTTTCTATTTATATGGAAACTCTAATACATTTTTCAGTGTGTTCAAATGGTGCAATGCATTGTATAATCAATGGTCCATCTATTGCTGAAATTTTTTAGAGACTGATGCAGATGGAGTCTAGACATATCTGCATTTCTGTTGCAGAATGTTTAAACCTAACATTTCAGTACTTTTACCCTTGTACGAGTTTCTTTCTGTACGTTGAGTGTTTGTGAGCTTGTATCATGGTAGAAATCCTATTTGATTGCTGAGGTTGATTCAATATTCAATTTCCAACTAGAGCTTGCATGTCAATCTCAAGAATGCATTTCGTAATATCGTTTCTTCATACAATTCTATTAGGTATGCTTCAAGTGGCCGCCCAATGGGTTTTTGTCTATCATCCCAATTAAAAGCTGCAGATTTCTCATATAACTTTTTTGTTGGAAGCATTCCCGAGTGCTTGGGGTTTCTTCCTAGGTATTATATGTCTTTGATTTCACTTCTTTTCATTTTTCCTTTACCTTTTCCTTTGTGGGTTTTAATGTTTGCTTTATAGATCAAGCTTTCAAGGAAATTGCCTCCAGGATAAAGATATCAAGCAGCGTTCTACGGCACAATGTGGTAGGTGACGAATAAACACTTGAGATTTTCAAATAAACCCTCTGTCCCCATGAGGAGAAAGGTCGAGAATTATATTTTACGTTTTCATCAACTGTAAATATAAATTAACAACAATGACTATAGAATGACTCAATTGTGCAAGTATCTGCTTGTGTTTATCTGAAGTGGCCTGTCTTGCGTTGTGGTTAGATTTGATCTTCATTGACTTAATCAAATAAATCCTATGAAGCTTCAATTAAGAAGGCATTGGGAGTCATCATAAATCAATTATTTCATGTGGATAATAATGTCAAAAACTTTATGTCAGGTGGTGCTCCACCCACTAAAAACCATCCAGTAGTTAACACCAAGCACCGGCCTGTGGAAGACAGATCCAAACATCAAGTTAATTCGCCGAAGCCTGCGTGGCTTTTGGCTCTTGAAATAGTGACAGGAGTTATGGTGGGTTCTCTCTTTGTCATTGCTATGCTCACTGCAGTTCAGAAGTGCAAGAGCGAGTCTTCTATCATTATCCCTTGGAAGAAATCTGCAAGTGAGAGGGACTACACTACAATTTGCATAGGTTAGACTCGACCACCTGAATTCTATTCCTGTAACATTTATATCAATTCACATATGAAGCCCCTATTTGGTGCCCATTGTTTTAAAACTCTTTTTGCTACAGGATTTTCTTCAACCCCACATCCATGCTAAATATTCTGCCCATAAATCCAAAACTTTTCCCTACTCTTTAACCACACATTTTCCTAAAAATACTATTCAAAACTCTCTCTCTCTCTCTCTATCTCTCTCTATTTTTTTTTATAGAGATAATGGGCACCAAACAGGGGCGAAGTTTCAATGCTCTATTGTGCTTAAATTGAGTGAAATCCATAAACAGATTCTGAAGTACTGAAGCATATCGTGAGATACAGCAGACAAGAACTTGAGGTAGCCTGTGAAGATTTCAGTAACATCATTGGATCCTCTCCAGATAGCCTGGTGTACAAAGGCACCATGAAAGGTGGGCCTGAAATTGCTGTTATATCCCTTTGCATCAAAGAAGAGCATTGGACAGGCTACCTCGAGCTTTACTTCCAGAAAGAGGTATCTCGTCTCACTTCATTGAACAGTTGGTTATTGCTACTTGTGTATCTTATGAAATGTGTGATTAAGTAATGTTATTGCACGGTTCAGGTGGCAGATTTGGCAAGAATAGATCATGAAAACACTGGAAAATTGTTAGGGTACTGCTCAGAAAGCAGTCCATTTACAAGGATACTAGTGTTCGAATATGCATCGAATGGAACACTTTATGAGCACCTTCACTGTTAGAATTTCTTTTCCTTTGTTCCTCTCTTTTCTCTTCGTTTTAGAACTTTTTGCTGTAATCCGAGCAGCTTCCATGAGCTGAAAACTGAAGCCCGCTGATTGATTATAGATGGAGAAGGATGTCAATTATCTTGGACACGGCGTATGAAAATTATTTTAGGCATTGCAAAGGGACTGAAGTACCTGCACGTGGAACTTGATCCACCATTTACAGTATCTGAATTGAATTCTAGTGCTGTATATCTTACTGATGATTTTTCTCCCAAGGTGAGGCCTGATCACTTGTCAATCTGTCTATTCGAAACCGACGTTATTTCCAAAACCATAAAGTTAAAGTTCTATACTACTGCTGTATATCTGGCTTTTATGATGCGATGTATTTTATGTATTATGTATGTAATTTATGCATGTATGTATGATTATCTATCCTAATGTTTTTTTATCTTTGCGTGGTAATATTGTACCTCCATCGTACGCAGATTTTTATTGTGTTATTCCTAACTTCTCCTGCAGCTGGTTGACTTCGAGAGCTGGAAGACTATTCTGTCACGATCGGAAAAGAGCTCGGGTGCCATCAGCAGTGAAGGTGCTGTTTGTGTTCTTCCAAATTCTTTGGAAGGGCGTCATCTTAACATCCAGGGCAATATCTATGCATTCGGGGTGATTCTACTGGAAATAATCAGCGGGAGACCACCATACTGCAAAGATAAAGGCTGCTTAGTGGATTGGGTAGGAATTAAGAATTACTTTCTTTTTCATGATTTTCTCGATTGTACTCTCTTCCCGCTTGATCTGTTTCCGTGGAAAGTTGCTAGAATGTTTGGATAAGCTTAAGAAGGAAAAATGAACTTAGCTTTTCTAATGGTAACTCTCTACTTATTTGCTGCAGGCTAAAGAATTTCTAGAAATACCCGATGTCATGTCATATGTCGTGGATCCCCAGTTGAAACATTTCAGATATGAGGACCTGAAGGTAATATGCGAAGTGGTAAATCTGTGTACCCATCCAGAGTTGAGCACCAGGACCTCCATGCGGGACTTGTGCTCCATGTTGGAAAGTGGTATTGACACATCTGTACCTGCTGATCTCACAGCATCTGCTTCTCTGGCATGGGCCGAGCTTGCGCTTTCTTCATAACAGACTTAAAGCTTAACACCTGCAAATCAGAAATAGACAGTAGCAATACTTTTTTTTTAAAACCTTTTTTTCTCTTCTTTTTTCTCTTCTCTAATGTCCATTGAGTTGTTTGCTGCTTGTAAATCTCGTATGGTGTATGAAATGTAGGGTTTATGTTAGTAAACCTCAGTGCTTGCTATATTCGTAGCCTGAGTTGTGATGGATCTTTAGGAAGTGAATGAAGGCCTTATAAAGAGGCTGTTCTCATACATCCTGTCAATGTTTCTATTTTCTTTGGTTTTTGCTAGAGTTATCTGCCTTAATTCTGACTTGTTACAAAGGCTATACAACTATGAACAAGATTTTAATTTTCTTTGTCTTCTAATATAGAGCCAAGACTTTAGCACCTGTGAACTGGAGATGGCAATAAAATACTGTTCTCTGAACAATGTGTTTACTGGTCAATTTCATACACAAGATGCAAAAAACTCTAAATTTAGAGAATAAAATTTAGTTTCTTTTTGTTGTATACAACAAAAAAATGTCATATTTATACAAGAAAATGGAAGCACATGAATTGCAATCGAATTGAACCGAATTTTCAGCTTTACAGCTTGCAGTAGATGTTAACATGAGTTGAATTTATTGAAACAAATGTCTTTCTTAGTGTTTCAATGCATAAATGATAGTCACTTAATCAAGGCATCCCAGAGCACTCCTAAATCAACATTGCCTCCTGAAATTATAATGCCAACATTGTTGCAATCCTCCCAAGCAGGGTTTTTCTTGAAACCGTCGGACAAAACAGCTGCCAGTCCTATGGCCCCACTTGGCTCGACTGCAACCTTCAAAATTTCGTAACAGAGTCTCATTGCGTCTATTATCTCTTTATCCGAGACGAGTATGATGTCATCAACCAAATCTCGAACAACAGGCCTGCTCAAAGATGAGGTATAAAGTTATGAAAGAAGGTAGTACACCAGCAGAGACTAAATGATTTAAGACCATAAACAACACTAATACGAGGTCTTGGTAGCTTCATAAACTAGACGAACATTCAAAAGACTATCCAGACAAACTAAAACATTAAGTGCATGTTAGTTATTATTAAACTGTACTAGACAACATAATGGACAAGATTTTAATTTCTTTTTCCTTCAATAATGTTCACTAGTACCTAATCTACTTTATTGAACATGAGAAAAATGGGCTTACCCTGTTGAATAAACTGGGGGAAAAAACCCCAAAAAGACAGTAAAATTATGTATTTCTTAAAGCCATGCTATTGGCGTTATCATGTGAGGCTTCCAAGACTAGCTCGAAGCCCATTAGCTATGGTCTTGGTCTCAGATTATGTTACAATACGATCAGAGAGGATTCATAACCATTTATAAAAAATTCCCCTAATGTCTTGCCTATAAAGCCTGCTTTTTGTAAAGAACTCAGAGCAAGAACAATTCAAGCTACATGAATAGCAAAATAGATTTAACAAAACAAAAGAAAACAAAAAATTGTGATATATGGTGGTTCAGAGTTTTCCCCTACATCCACCGGAGAAAGGCACCAGATTTTTTCCTTGTTACCAAACAGTTCCAAGAATTGCACCCTCTACTCTCAGTCACAAGGAAATCCTCATTGTTTGTTTCATGTACAAGAAACCTCATAAAAAATTATTCGGGAAATGGACTCTCTTAATTGATTCTGACTTTTATAGAATTAACTGCTACTCTCTGTTATGATTCCTATAACTGACTAAACACTTAATCAACAAAATTTCATTTTGGCCAAGTCTTAAAGAAACAGTCTTCAACTTACACTACTTCACTCCCAACTCCGTAGCACATGTCTACACAATTAATTAGCCATGTTATCAACAATCTCCACCTTGGCTAATGTATACTGTATAATCCAATCTACTTTCCCAAGTTTGCCCCAACAGGGTCTCAACAAGGCAGAACATTAGCTAACTCCAAGCAATGTTTGGGTTGGCAATGCTTTTGTCATCACGTGCGCCGGATTATGCTCGGTTGAAATCTTCACAACTTTGACATCCTCTGGGGACAAAATGCACATCCATGTACTTTCTTCTTTCGTGGAATACCTGATTCTTTAATAAATGAATTGCACTTTAACTTTCACAGTGCACCATCCAGCTGAATTCCAAGCAGGTTATGGTGCATCTCAAAACTCGAAATAAGTGACGTGCTAGACCTATTGTCAAGGTATCCGGCAAAAACAGAAACCACAAAACCAGCTACTCTTCTGCCATTTTTATTTTCCATGCCATAAACCAAAGTGTTTGAAGATCCCATTAAATATCTTAGCATCCATTTAACGCCCGCCAATGCTCATTTCCTGGCTTCGCCTTATACCTACTCACAAAATTTGGAGCTTGGGGTAAATCAGGTCTTGTACAAACCATGAAATGCACAAGACTTTCAACAGACTAGCGTAAGTGATTTTTTGCACTGTTTATCTGCATTCATGGACGGTGAATCTTCTGCAAAAAGTCTAATATGTTGTGCTAAAGGTATACAGATTGATTTAGAAGCTGACATATATGATATAGCCTTTTGAGATAAAAATAACAAGCGCATTTTTCTCTCTCTTCCTATTTCTAATCCCAGAATTTTCTTGTTGAACGAAGGTCCTTTATTTCAAATTCTGCTTGCGGCAACCTTTTTATTTTTCTAACTTCTGCAATATTTGCGCTTACCACATTGAATAAACTTGAAAAAAAAAATCCGAATTGCATATATAAAAAGTAAAAATTATGTACTTCTTGAAGACATGCTATTGACATTACCACGTGAGGCTTCCAAGAGAAGCTCGAAGGCCATCAGCTACGGTCTTAGTCTCGGATAACGTTACAATACGATTAGCTGCTTTGGATTGAGCAGCATCGTCTGCCCCCTTTGGTTCGGCAGCCAATATCCGAATTGCAGGGTTAATAGATTTGGCAGCTAATGCCACCCCTGATATTAAACCACCTCCTACATGTTTAAGACAGAGATAAAACGTGTGGATCAAGAAAAGATGTAGTTAACAATTTAATCTTGAAAGAGTTTTAACATACCACTAATTGGAACAATTATAGTGTCGATTTGAGGGGCCTGCTCCAGAAGCTCCAGAGATATGGTGCCCTGTCCACTAAAAGTAGAGTTTGTATCATGAAAAGATTCTGTATTCATTTAATGTCACGGATCCTATTTTGCATTTTCGCTACTTCAAGTAAAGTATTAAGTAAATGAGATCATAGTACTAACTGATCAACCTAAAAAAAATGATTATATATTACTACGGTAATCTAGAAAATGGAATGACATAGTTTTGAAAAACAAGAAATTCATCTATGCTATCCATATTCCAAAATATAGAAATCGTAACAGAGAACTGTATGCTCAGTCTAAGGTAGGTACCTTATGATGCACGCATCATTGAATGGGTGAATAAGAACGGCTCCAGTGTCTTGCAAAACCTTTGCGGCCATTTCCTCCCTAGATTGTAAAGTCGCCTCACTCCAGAAAATCTGGCCACCATAACGTATGACATTCTCAACTTTACATTTTGGAGCATTTTTTGGGATGACTACATATGCAGGTATTCCCCTTAGTTTTGCAGCCAAAGAAAGTGCTGCAGCATGATTACCACTGTTTTTCGAAGTGTGGGATCAGACATATTTCGACTAATAAATCGAGGAACTCAAGATACTGAACAAATAAGCTTGGAGTGAAGTGAACCTGCTATGTGTTACAACACCTTTAGTTGCCTGATCATTGGCAAGTGAAAATACAGCATTGCAGGCCCCTCTAAATTTAAAAGCTCCACTGGTGTTATAAGAAAAGATTAAACTCTTGAATTACGTGCTGGAATCCTCTTAACAGAAGAACAAATGATTAACTAGCATAAAAGAATGAAAATTTAAACTTATTTTTCTTCCACGCATTAGTAGTAGGCATCTCACCCTTTTTGGAAACATTCACATTTAAAGTGTAGCTTTCTTCCAGATATAGAATTTAGAGTTTCTGAGGACAAGATGGGAGTTCTGTGTACAAGTGAGCTGATGCGCTCTTGTGCTTCTCTTATTGAGGATATATTGGCAGCATACTTTTTACTGGATACTCGATCATTTGCTTCCATTTTGCGCTGCCCAAGAGATAAGTTCGAATCAATGGGGAGGCGAATTAAATCCATGTTGGGCCCAACCCCCAGTGGACCATAAAACGGAATCCCTCAAGGACCATGTTGGGGCAAAAGGGCCGTATTCGGTGGGCCATGGTCGGCAGTCATATTGTTAAAAAAATGAATGACAACATAAATGTGGAGATACAAAACTTGGAACCATATGATACGAGGAATGAACAAAGTGCATTTCCTCGTTTAAGAAATCTACTTACAGCTTCAGTTAAGATAAACATAATATAAACGCTTTTACCCAGTCATAAATTACTTGTCAACACATGTACTTCCAAGGAGTTGAAAGGGCAGTAATAAAAGTCCAATATAGGCTGATCAGAAAGACTTCAAAGTCAAATGTTGGTTATGACTGTGCTCGGCCATATCGACCCACTTGAACAGAACTGGGAAGACCACTGGTATAACTTTTATTAAGGTAGTCGGCTCATCTCCTACTTAATCTAAATATGAAATCTCACCCTATTGACAACAAATAACTCATCACTACTGCTAGGCATATATAATGCAGAGTACAGACATTTAATGCAAAGTATGAGAGCCTTTTGAAGCATAGTCAATAATAGGACACTAAGTCATCCTACTGTCATGTTAGCTGCAAATCTATGTCGAAGGAGCAGAGATGTTGGCCACTGCAAGCTCTTCAAGCTGACACCTGCCACTGAATGGTATCCCAAACCTCTGCTATCTCTATTATCCCACTGTCCTTTCTTTTGTTATCTTCTTTTTTGTCCTCTTTTGCTCGCTTCTCTATAGTTTTAAACCCCGATCATTTCCCTACCCAATTTTAAAAATTCAATTAGGGTGTGTTTGAGCCACATTATTTTGGAAGAATGTATTCTAAAATAGTAGATTGATGGATAATGTGCGGTTGAAAAAGAAGGAAAAATTATTGATGTGATGAAAAATATTATTTTATTGAAGAATGTGTGGTTGAAAATGAGAATAAAAAATTTAATGTGTACCAAACATGGGCTAAAATAATGTGCGGTTGAAAAAGAAGGAAAAATTATTGATGTGATGAAAAATATTATTTTATTGAAGAATGTGTGGTTGAAAATGAGTAAAAGAATGAAAATGAAAATTTTAATGTGCACCAAACAAGGGCTTAATTAGTCTGGAGACATCAAAAGATCCTAAGACCTACCCTACGGGAGCTATCTCCATTTTTAGATAAATATCCCTTTTGATCACAAGTTTTCATGCACACAAAAAACTCAAACTAAGCTAAAACTTTGTCAATTTGATACTACATTATAAATCTCGTATCTGACTTAGGCATCAGATTGTTGTGGGGAATCCACCTCCTTTTTAAGAAGGCCATGCAGGGCCACACGTGTCCTTTTGCAATGTTAAGACCAAATTCCAACTTGACAGTTGATGTGTAAGTCATAAAATTTCTTGACGCCAACAAAACATATTGACGCAATAGCCGTGTGTTATGGCTGCCCGTCGACTTACTATACCACGAATCTAGTTTCCCAACCGATTCATATTGCATATTCTTAATAAAGTACTTTCATCATGATAGCAAGCGTCTTTAAAATAAATGTTTAGCTAAAAGAGACGTTAGTTTCTACGCCCATTTACATAGTATACAGGACCCGGGACTGCGTCAACCACCATTAAACTAGCTCTGCGTCTGCGGTTTCCACCTAAGAAAAATGATTAATTTTCACTTGCGAAATGAAGGCAGAAGCAATGCTAATCACCAAAATTACTGGAATTTAAATCCATGAAAAAAAAANTGGAATTTAAATCCATGAAAAAAAAAAAGAATATAAATTCTTCACTTTTTAAAAATATAAATTCGATAAACACGCAATCAAAATTCAACTCAAATAAGAAAAGCATCACCACTCAAACAAGGCAAATGCAAGTTGACCGCCAAAATTATGAAATTGAAGGAAAATTTAATAAAAAACCTCAAAATAGCACTGTAATAAAACATGATTCTCATGACCAGAAGAGGAAAAAAAAAATGTAAAACTGTAAATTTAGCAACTCAACAGGTTTAAGGTTTTCGTACTGTATGTATTGAATCAAGAGAAGGGTTTTCTGCAAAACTTGAAAGAAATTAAAAAGAGTGAACTTACAGTACACAGAGCTCTAAGAAGTAAGAACACTCGAGGATTAAATAAATGTAATTCCCAGTTTTCTCTGTTCTCTCACTCTACCCATCGTTGAATTAAACACGCGACAATTCACTGCAGAGGTATAACAAGATGCCAATTTTTGGATTTTCTTTCTTGAAATAAACCATACAATGAAAGGCCCGACTTGATCCGATCTTGCCTGGTCCAGCGGGTTTGGATTGGATTGGATTGGATATGGAGATATAAAAAAGGGGGGAATTTACAAAAATGGCACTTACATGCTTGTCTAGGGTGGGCAAAACAACCCATCAAAATAGCTCAATTCGAACCAACCCAATTGGGTTGGGTCGATTTTTTTTTTATTTTTTTTTTACACGAGTTGTATGGATTGGCTATGTATGCAGATTGTGTTGGGTCGAGTTATGAGTTAACCCATGAAAATCGAATAAA
>CAIGRO010258917.1:0-13637 GCA_903798355.1 Fraxinus baroniana
TTGTAGGAAGTTAGTAGAATGGATGATTTTGGTAGAAAGTAATTTAGTGGACAAAGTAGATTGGAGAAAGGAATTTTATTAGAATGGTGTCTTTGATTTTGCCTTACAATTTTTTTGGCTTACTTACAAATGAGAGGCTCATGCCTATTTATAGTTGGTGGCATTTCTTCTAGACTTCTATAAAAATATACATAAAGGCTTTCTTGGTGCCCAAGTTTGCCTAGGGAATTCTAGATAATTCTTACATTTTCTAGTTTCCTAGGTTATTCTAGAGACTTGTAGAAATATAAATCAATGCTAATATTATAAGTTATTCTAGAGACTTGTAGAAATATGCAACAATGTTAATATTATAAATTCTATATTTGATTTTATAAAGTTTATTTGGCATTAATCCAAAATCCAATCACTTTTTAATCTCTTGTAAAATTTGAGTTAAAACCTGTGATTAGGCCAAGCTTTAGTTGAATTCAGCAACTAATTATTACTGAAACCTCAATAAAGCCCACAAAAAAAATGAAATTTCTAATGTTTACTTTACTGTGTTATACTCAAAAAAATTCTTAAGAGTAACTGGCCTTCGTTGAAACATTATTTTGAGTTCTCGGCAACGTTCGAGAATTTCTGAAGAATTTTTATTTCCGAAAAAAAAATGCTAAAATTTTTCAAATTTTGATGCAACTTAGAGTCAAAGTTTAGCTTTAGCAATGTAGAATAGATGGATAAATAAGGAATGAATTGTCTCACTTGTGAGCTCTTAAAGAGACCAGTATCATAGTGTGGGGAACCATCAGCTCCAAAAAGCCCGAATGATTGCTCCGACTTTGGCCCTAATTTTAGATCCTCATCATAGAGTTCATAGATATAGGTGTCAACAGTTTTTCCGGGCATAAGTGGGGTGCCAAGATTTGATCTCAAGTGGTTTATCAAGTTTCCAACATAAGCTTTCGCATTGTCCAAGCTGGGGCCGACTTCGTTCGGGCCATTTTGGTAAGGCCACCCAGTCTGAGCAACGACGATCTCCATATCTTTATATCCCATTGCATTTAAGGCAGAACGTACAGCATCAACCTTGATAACATAATTTGCAAAAGAAATTAATATATTAGTATTCTTATCGAAAGCAACTAACTTAAATTATTTACCTGTAAGTCGAACATATTCATGTACTCGATATTATTTCTCGAGTCAACTTGCCCTGAATTCGGTTGGAAAAGGCAGAATGCCAATGTTTCAGGCTTTGGATCTCTTTTGTATGCATAGAAAGGAGATGCATTGATCATAAAAGGTGAACCATGTTCGCTCTGGAACTGAAGCAACGCCTTCATCGTGTCACCAAAACTATCGTTGAAAGCCCCTGACGAGGGTGGCGAAAATTGTGTTAATAAATCCATTGAATGTACCGTTGTGACCTTAATTTTCTCACCCAGTGAAGCTGAAAGTCACATTATAAATGTTTTAGGATTTCATCTTTTGCCATTGCTAGCGAAGTCGAGTAGAATTCGGTAATACGAGTAAGTAAATACCAGTATTAAGTGCATTCAGGATATTTTTCATGGCTGGCAAGAGCGACGAAATTGCGTCTTCATCTCCCGCCGATGTCAAGACCTCGTTGCCAACTGTGACGATTATGATCTTACTAGCTGGGTAATAAGGCACCACGTTGGAGTTGACCCATTGACTCGCAGCATCAGGGCCAGTTGCTGCCCAACGAATTTCCGAATTGTCGAGTCCTATCACGAGTCCGATGTTGGTGTTCGCAAATGCTTTAATCATAGCCTTCGTAGACTCATCAGAATAGCCTAACAATCTGACCTTTGCGATGGTCGTAGTCTTCAAAAGGTTCACTATATCCCCTGGCTGAGGAATGTTGAGGGCCTGGTCCCCATAATTCACTCCAATATATGATTGCGAGTCTAAACAAGATGAAAAAGAAACTAGAATTAGGGAAATCAGATAGGCAATTTCAATAGCATTATATAAAGGAAAATTTTAGGTATGTATGCACTGATCAAAACCTTTTCCTATAATTTTTCATATGGATATAGGTTAAAGTTGTGCTCAAGTTTTCTCATATTTTCAGTTAACAAACTTAGCCCAAGTTTGGTTTAGATAAAAATTAGATTTTTAATANCAGATAGGCAATTTCAATAGCATTATATAAAGGAAAATTTTAGGTATGTATGCACTGATCAAAATCTTTTCCTATAATTTTTCATATGGATATAGGTTAAAGTTGTGCTCAAGTTTTCTCATATTTTCAGTTAACAAACTTAGCCCAAGTTTGGTTTAGATAAAAATCAGATTTTTAATAGATTTTAATAAAAATTGATATAATGTATGGTTGAAAAATTGTGGGTCATACGAAATTTGTTACTAAATAATTGTTGAATTTGACTTTAGATTTGTTAAATTTTAAGCCATACTGATTTGCGGAAGATTATAGAAAAGATGAAGAACCTCACAAAAATGAGAGAACATTCACAAAATTTTTATTCAATTCAATAATCTGCTATCTCAAAAGGCTTAGAAGGATTTAATTAGTAAAACCCTAGCAAAATTCGAAAAATAAATAATAATAAAAAAAAGATATTTTTCCATAAATGAAAAAATTCTAGCTAACAAATTAAATGGAAACTCCTAAGATTCAGGATCGTTCTCCAACAAACGGAATATGAATCCGAATTTTATTGAATGAGATATTACCAAAATAAAAATTATCACAAACGGCAAAAACGCTTAATCGAGTGCCTAAACGATGGAATCTGCCCAAAATTCGACGTACATCAAAGGCCATGAGTTATGATCATTGACTCATTTCCAATCGAATTAGACTAGCAATTTGCCAAAAGCGGACAAACCCGAAGTTATCATGAAATGAAATCATTTTTTTCCTTTGCGATTTCACCTCATCATAAACTCTAATTCCTTATGCACTTCATCACATACCAAACATGGGCTTAGTATATTTTGAAAAAAGTTAATTTGAAAAGTTGATAAAAGTTATATGTCTCGTAAAAAGTGTTAACAAAATGAGTTTTAGAAATTTGGGATCAACTTATTTTTGCATGAAAACTGATGCAACAAAAGCAAGAAAATTCTTACTCAGGAGTAAAAGTCGTCTCCCCTATCGTGGTATTTGGTTCCATCAAAACCCAAAAAAAAAATTGTGGATCCTATGAAATGTGTTACTAAGATTAATTGCTTAATAAAAAATGTTGGTTGAATTTTAGAGAGAGAAACCAAACAAGAAAATGAGATAAGCAACTATTAATTACGTAGAGTTAATGAACTTACTTGCAGTGTAAACATTTTGTAGTAAAAATAAAACAAGGAATGTCAGAGAATATTTCTGCATAAATGCAGCCATGGCTATGTATGTGTTACTTTAAGAACAATGTGGACAATGAAAATAAAAGTTTTCTGCTAAAAAACCCCCAAGAAATATAAATAGATGCCTAACCAACTGTAAACTAAAACATAGGAATACAACATCAGGTACATACCATAATGCCTAAAACGTAGGAAGCTGTCTGAACAAAGGCAATTGCGAAAAGAGAATCCGAATATAAAGGAAACAATAATAGACTGAGTCTTCCAGCTTTCAAGTAAATTGCAATGGCTGCCATTGATGCTCCAATTTCCATAAAATTGGCTTGTAGATTGTGTATAAGAATGTTGCGGGTATTTCTCTGCCTGAGACAACCTGCTTAAGAGCTTGAGACAGTTGCCTCGGTCTCTGGGCCTGTCCTAAGATGGGAAATCCAGTACGAAATATAGCCCCTCTTTGGTGGAGATTAAAATAAGATTTTTAGCAGATTTTGATCAAAATTGATGAAATGTATAGTTGAAAAGTTGTGGGTCCCACAAAATATGTGGTTAAAATCAATTATTGACTTTGACTTTAATAAAAATCTAAATTTTATTTTTTATCAAATAGGGGTATAGAATACCGTAAGAGATAACACCGAAGTAAATGTTAATAAACTTTTCAAAACAACCACCTGAAAAAGCACTATCTTAGCGCTCGTTTGGCCCCCATGATTCCACGTTATAGTGAGAATAATAATAATTTTTTTTTGGAGAATGTGTGATTAAAAAATAAAGAAAAGTTTCTGAATTTACGTGTAATATTATTTTATTGGACAATGTTTGATTGATAAGAAGATAGAGGAATAAATTATAATATAGTGGGGGAATAATGGGGCCAAACGAGGGCTTAGTCTAGAATGCAACTATTTTAGCATTAATTGAAATATATGAATCTATATAAGTTAGAAATTAGAATGCAGAGACAAAAGTGTTGATAGATGGAGAAAATGATTAGCTTGACTATATAAAAAATTAATACAATTATATTGACTATTCATTCCACTATTGAGCTATTTTGAAAAAGTCGACCCCTACTAATGTCTCATCCCATGTTGGTGCTCCGAGCATATGAGGTTCATACCTTTTGAACTTTAAAAACATTAAATGTATGTAGTTTAAACCATAGTATTAAATGCACGATTCAATATTTCTTTCTGTTAGCGAGGATATATTTATTTCAAAGGTAAAATTTGAATTATTTTGAAGTACATGAAAGCAATGTTTGGTCATGTGCAATTTGAGACGGGGTTGAACAAACTACGAAAAAATTAATTGGTACATGACCAAAAGTATTTATGAAAGTGTTTTTTATTGCGACACATACTTGAGACAACAGAGAATGTTCATCCATGCACTGTTTGAAGACTCGAGAAATATTTAACATTGAGGATATAACGAAATTTAAATCAGTGAAATGAGATTTACATTGTATAGAAGACGAAAATATATTTACCAAATTATAAATCTAAGTATATATATTCTACTCACCATTAGTCAACATTTCAAAATCGATGATAAAAATTGTTATCTCATTTCGATAAGAGCATCTTCAAGAGATTCTCTATTTTTAAAGAGTATATTCTATCATTTGAAGAGTATCTATAAATTTATAGAGTTAAAATTTAGAAGTACTCCAACAAGCTCTTTATATTCAACACTTAATTTTACTACTCTAAAAAAATATTTATTATTTTTCTTTATCTTTTATTTTAACTAGCTTTTCTTTTGATTATTTTATTTCTTTCCTACATTAAAAATTGAAACTTTTTGAATACATTTAATTATAGAGAGTGGGTTTTGGAGAGAAAAATTCAGTCTCTAAATTAAAATGTTAATTTAAAGAGTCTCTTGGAGCATAATTTTAAATGTTGACTCTTTAAAATAGAGAGCATCTCATATTAAAGAGTCTCTTGGAGATGCTCTAACAAATCAAAGTTCCTAGACTATTGTAATTCCATTAAAATCAGTGTGAAAAATATTATATTGAATTCTATTAATACCATTTTGCGGAATAAGAGAAAAAAATTATTGTGAAAGTAGTGTTTACCTAAAGTACACAATTGTTCCTTATGACTTTTCATACTTTACCTAAAGTACATACCTTTCGATCAGGGGCAGACCCAGTATTATAGTTCAGGGGGGCGAGACAAAATTACGTAAGAAATAATTTCAAATTAGACAATAAAGATAATATATATATATACACACAATTGTTCCTTATGACTTTTCATACTTTAAAAACGCCGTATAATAGTCTCGTTATTAATTTCATTAAATATATATTTTTCAACATACACAACTAAATTGTCATTTCTTCAAACCCTTCTTCTTCTTCATCTTTCAAAATATGGTAAACCGGTTATTGGAATTTGAAATCCCATGATTCCGAGTTCCCACTGTCACCTAATGAGTTCGTAGGGTTTGAGAATTTGGGGGAAGGGAAGGAAAAAGTTCGCAGTAGAATGAGAATTAGGGGGGAGGGAAGGGAATGAGTCCTCAGGAGTTGGAAGGGATTAAGAGAATTGGGCAATTTTTTCAAAATGTTAAAAGACTTGGGGCTTAGGTAGTTGGGTGGACTTTTTTCAAGGCAAAAAATTAAGGGCCAAGTGGGGGCAGTAGCATGGATGAACATTCTCTGTTATGTACGGTGCCATCAACGCAGTTTGCATGGTTGCAAAAGCAATGCAGACTGCTTAGCTAGGCAAGGCTACTGGTTCGCAAGCCAAGCATGAGCCGACTTAAGAGTCGATCATGAGCTGACGAGCTTGCTCTAGCTGCTTGCGCCCATTGCTTGTCTCAACCGGCCTACTCGTTCCACTTAAAGCTTCTAGGGGTTGGTGGTGGTAGGAGTTTGTACAATCAATCAAAGACACACTACAACAAAAAGTACTTTTTACGGCATGCAATTTTGCACGTCGTGAATAAAATGAAAAAGGATTTTTTATGGCGTGCATTTAATAATCAAGTTTTACAGTGTGCGAGAAATATACGTCGTAAATATTTTATGTAATTGATCATTTAAGGCACACATTTTTTGCACACCATAAAAAGTCTATTTTTAAGGCACACGTCAATTGCACGCCGTAAACATATGCCGTAAAAAGTACATTTTGTTGTAGTGATATATTCGTCATCAAACCTAAATAAAAAATAAATGACATAAAATATCCTTTATTCAATTAAGTATCGTGATTCGTGAATACAATTGAAAATTCATGGCCGAAACCATTTGTACAGAAAATGGCCACATAATTTCACCAGAAATCTCACATGGAGGTGGGTCCCATTGTGAATAAAAATTGCAAAAAATGCGGGCCCCACCTGTGTTGTGTGTGGTCTGGTGGAATTCTGTGTGCACAGAAACATAAAAACTACTATTTATTGTGCCTTGTTTCAGAACTACTTCGGAAACTACTACATCTCTTCTAATTATTTAGGAACCAAAAATTTCCTCATCCTTTCAGCTACTGCCACCGGGGAAATTGCAAGCATTGTAACCTACAGCAATGAAAAACCATAAGAATAAAAAAATAATAAATTATCAAACAAATGTCTTTTTGAATATACAAAATAATATTCCCTAGAACAGAGAGGACAATGAAAAAAACATTTGATTTGACGAAGCATTAAATTTTTCGTGGTCTAAGCTCTTGTAAATTAGGACTTACTAGGATTAGTACTAGTAAGAGTGGCTGTCTGCGAGAAGTCACAGTTCCATGGATTCCTTCCGGCAGATTGATAGTAAAGATTCATCGCATAAGCAGCGTGTGCTTGTACAGTGTTTGGTTCAAAACAGACCCCTCCTGGCTGAATTGGCCTGCAATCAATCCCCTGGCCACATGCATAGTTAATATTTCCCTTCAACTGAGCATCAGAGATGCCAGGTTTGGGCACACACCAAGATCCTGCTGCTTTTGGTGTTGCTGGAGTTGCAGGATTCGAAGGAGTTGTTGGAGTCTACATGAGAATATGTTATTCGTCATAGTTTAGGTAAAGAAATATATGATTGGACGGACGGATGAATTATTGCCTCACCTGTGTGTTCTTTAGGAGACCGACATCATAAGTCGTCGAACCATCAGGCTTGAAAAGTCCAAAATATTTCTCTGAGCTTGGCCCGGGTTTCTTATCCTCGTCATAAAGTGAAAAGAGGTAGGTGTCAATTGATTTTCCAGGCATAAGTGGGGTGCCAACTTCTGATTTGAGGTGGTTTATCAAGTTTCCAACATAGGCTTTTGCATTGTCCAAGCTTGGACCGACGTCATTGGAGTCTCCTCCATGAGGCCACCCAGTCTCAGCAACTACAATCTCAATATCCTTAAATCCCATTGCATTTAAGGCAGAGTGCACAGCATCAACCTGCGCGACATAATTTGCAGACCATGTGACAATATTAGCATTCCAAATGAAGATAACCGTAACAATGCAATCAAAACATCGCAATTAGAAGGGGATAATCTACCATTGATCTAACAGCCCATCAAAGCCTCCCAATAGGGCCTTCTATGTCAAAAAGCCAGAGAAACCATTTTTTTTTCCTTACAACCACAATTTGATCAAATAGGTGACACGAACCTCAGTGACTACCACATTTCGTTTGTTGCAATTTGAATCTACTACCAGTTTCAAAAACGATTAGCTCAAATAATTTACCTGTGCGTCAAACATATTCGTGTACTTGAGGCCATTTCCAGAGTCAACTTGCCCTGCATTAGGTTGGAACAGGCAGAATGCCAATGTATCGGGTGTTGGCTTGTTTTTGTAGGCAAAGTAAGGGTATGGACTGATCATAAAAGGTGCACCATTTGCACTCTGGAATTGAAGCAACGCCTTCATTGTGTCACCTAATCCAGGGTTGAAAACTCCTGATGAGGGAGGATATGACTGACTTAACACTGCCATTGCATGTACCGTTGAGACCTTAACTTTCCCACCCAATGAAGCTGCAATTCACATTAAAAATATAACAGTTTTGTTACACTTAATCTTAGTTGACATCCTGGATGACATTCCATGATGTGACAATCAAATTTGCCATTGATTTCTCCAACATTTAAATCAATGGCCTCGATTTTTACTTCTAATGGGATGTCATCCAAGATGTTCACATTGAATGTACAAGTAGATTAACCTAAATAGAATATTATTTAAAACAATGTTTTCTTCTAGGAAGTTTTACCAGCTGATAGATATTGTGAAATAACTTACCGGCATTCAGGGCATTTTGGACATTTTGCATTGCTGGCAAGAGTTGAGAGATGAGATTTTGATCTCCTGATGTCAATACCTCATTACCGACGGTGACGGCAATAATATTGCTCGCCGGATAGAACGCCATCACATTGGATTTCACCAATTGACTTGCCACCTTTGGGTTGGATGCTAGCGTTGGGATATCCCCATTGTCGAATCCTATCACAATTCCAATGCCAGTGTTTGCAAGCGCTTTAATGACTGCTGGCTCAGCACCGAAGAGCCTAACCTTTTGGATGGTTGTGGACGTCAAAAGGTTCACCGTCGCCTGAAGCGAAGGGAGGTTGTCGCTAAATTGCCCATAATTTACTCCCAAAATTGATTGTGAATCTATGAAATATAAAAAATAAAGGGGTTAACACGAAGTTAACTCATCAGACAAGACACTATTACTCTGTTATTTGCTTTCAGTCAGTCCGGTGTAGAGTCAAGTGATGAAGTTTTCTCAGAATTTTGGTAATAGTATGAGAAATTCACATATTTCTTATGATTTATTGTACAGCCGCTAGAAGGCCACTTTCATGTCGCTTGTTCACACCGAAAAAAAAAGGCTTTAAAGCATGGCTAAATATGTTGCATACTTAATTGAAAACCAAGAATATTAGTGGTACAATTTTAGAGAGAGGAGAGAGAAAAAATCGAATTAGTTGAGTGCGGAAAAAAAAATAAAAAAAATAAAAAAGTAAAAAATCGGGCTTTTAAACACAATCAATACAATCTTTACTTAAAAAATAAGAAAATTGGATGTAAAATTATAGATAAAAAGAGTAATCTTATTTGTACATCATTGTACATAATAGTGTACAATAGATAATATGGAAGAGAGAAAACGATTATAATAACTGAATTTGTATTCTCTGTCTCTTTTTGTCTATTTCTCTCTTCCTTGTCCTTTGCCTGTACACTATTATGTACATAATGATGTACAAATAAGAGAAACTCAAACAATAAATTTCGGACGAGAGCAGCATCGAATTACAAAATAAATGAGCTTACTTGCAGAGTAAAAGTTTTGTAGTAAAAGGAAAACCAGGAAGAGTAGAGAAGATGTTTGCACATTTGCAGCCATGTGTATGGCTATCTGCGTTAGGTTAAGAATAAGTTGGAAAATGAAAATAATTGTTTTTTGAGACTTGGAGGGTTTGTAGAACACCCCAAAGACAACCATATTTATATACAACCCTGTCCAACCGTAATCTAAAACCTAGGAACAAATGAGGTACTACCTTGCCTAAAATAAAGGAAATTGTCTGAAAAAGCCAAATTGTCGAAACGGAAAACAATAAATAGCGATGCACTTTTTTCTATATTTCTTGGTAGAGGGAAAACTAGTCCGGTTTTGTTGTATGTTAAATGACACACTGAATTTGGTTTGCTTGGTGTGGAGGAGTTGAGATCTGAACGTTCACTTGTTGTCCAATCAATGATTCATTGATATGTCACTTTAAATTAACATGTTCAACTATTCTATCACTACCACTCGTGCTTAAAAATAGGTGTAAAAATGATATGTCAATGTGAACCATACTCGTTTTTAAATAATGGTTCACTTGAACCATTTTGTTAATACTTGGTGACTAGATTTAAGCTTAGGAATAAATTTACATGATACTATTAAATTGCAATCTTGTTACATGTATATTAAGTTTAACACTGTTATAAGGTGTTAGTTTTTTATATATTAATTTTAACAACACTTTAATATCTCAGATTTTGACATATAATGGATTGTCAAACTTGTTGTACACTAAAAGTAAGTGTGTTTGATTGCAAATATTTTCTATTTAAAATGTGTTTTACTACATAATTTCTTACTTTTGCGTTGTTTGATTGGCTATTTTTTCATGAAAAATATTTTCCTACTTTTAGTTACATGATCATATTTTCCTTCAAAGCAAGAAAGTATTTTCTTTAGGGAGACGTAGTTTGTATTTTTCAAGTAATTCACTTTCTCATCTACCCAACAACAGTGGTGGACCCAATACAAAAGTTGAACTCGAGCGAACGTTGACTATTGACCGTCGACAATCAGCGATCATAAGAGCGAAGTCGTTTATTAATATTTAATTAAATAACATTAAAAATTATTCAATATATATGTAAACACACTAAAATGTAAAAATTATATATTAAAACATAATTTAATACAACCCAAAATACTAAAGAAATACGCGATACAATCTATTCTGTAACTGTGATCTTAGACGGCTACATTCTATGGGGTCTTATGTTTTGAAAACGTTGCAAAATTGCCTCAATCTCAATTTTTGCAAAAATTTCTTTCACCATATAAATTAACCACCAAATTGTCATTCAACCGATTTCAAAATGGAAATATTTGCTGATTAATGTACTACAAAAACTGAAAATGAACAACACAGTTCAACATATGTTCATTTTTTTTTGTATTGAGAAACATATTAAGTTCACAACATCCACTCAACTAATACTGAGCAGTATACCATGGCACACCCGCTATAGAAACTTCAGTGAAATTTGCCATCAATTTTACAATTAATTCATTTATTTATTACAAGCTTTGGCACAATGAATTAACAATTCAATAGTTAGTGGACTTGTCAAGAATGATCGAGGAAACCAATAAGTAACTAGCTTTAATTAAATTAAAACAAGAACACGAAAAAGGAAAAGTTAATATGGACAGTAAATCAACCAAAAATAGATTTTTTTTAAAGTTAGTGATCTGTCTATATAATCATAAGCAAACCATGAAGGCATATCATTTATCAACCTTAATTTGAACTTTGTCACTCTTTTAACATATTTTGGTATCTAACATAAGAAGGGAACCCCATTTCCTTGCTCATGTCTCTCTTCTAAATGCTCACTCCTTCGCAGAATATATATAACCCAACCAGTTATCGGAATGGATTTAGTACATCACCACAGAGGAGCAATCCAGATGTTTCAATTATTGACATTTAAATTTAGTACTGAATTAGCGAACAGAGTCCCATGCCATGAAAACTGAAAATTGAAATGCTAATGTTCTTAATTTTTGTTGTTTTCTTCAAATTCATAAATGTATTTAAAAAAAAAAAAGTAATGAACTGAAATAGAAAACAGAAAAAAGGTCGGACCGCCAGGGCATTGGGTTAATGTGATGATGATGAAAATTATTTCATTTAATAGGGCCATTAAAAAAAGGTCCACCTGAACAGTATCCGTCTTCTTCCTTCCTCCCCATCTTCTCCGCCCTTCTTTGTTCTCTCTGCAACAGTCAATCGCCCGGCGGCGTCCGATGGAATTGAAGGCTTCGGCTGGTCCAGCACGCGACCCCTCGCCAGGTGCTTGTCCGCCGCTGCCCACCAATAAAGAAATGGACAACTATGATATTTTATAATTTGAAAACTAAATCAATCAAACACATTTAATTAATAATTTACATACAAATAAGTTCTAGACAATTCAATTATCTAAAATTTAATTTCTTTTCATACAATCAAACGCATTTTAAGAGTGTACAACATGCTTAATTCATTAAAATTTTCTTTTGTACTAAATGATACAGAAACATACAAAAATAATGCGACTCCAAACAACCATTATTTGACCGATAAATTGAATTTGGATTATGCAAATATTCATTTCATGTTTATCCACTAATCGTACATTATAAATATCAGATTCATGCATTACACAATTGAACATATTAAGACACTGTGTGCTTTCTTTTTAATTTTATTATTTTGGGAAAAACATATTATTCATGTTAATTAATTATAGATATTGTTGTATTTAATTTTTCTACTTATGTTAACTTTCTTTATATACTCGTATGCCATGTTATAGTTTTTTGTTAAGATTTGAGGTTCTATATTAAAAGGTTAACCTTATTACTAGGAGTAACTCCCAATCCTTTATAAGTTGATTTATGTTTTCATCATTATTTGATGTGAAATTCTATTCCTTAACATGTCTCCGCAAGATGGTGGCTCGTTTGAGCAGATCAATCTTGAAATCCGTGTGCCCAATTTTTTTGAGTCTTCAATCGGATTGAATTGCTCGTTAAACTGTATTGGCCTCTGATACTATGTTAAGATTTGAGATTTCATCTTAAAATGTCAACCTTATTAAGAGGAGTAACCCAATCATTTAAAATGTCAACCTTATTAAGAGGAGTAACCTAATCATTTAGAAGTTGGTTTATGTTTTCATCTTTATTCGATGTGAGATTCTATCCCTTAGTATTTTGCTCATATCATCACTACAATATATAAAAGACGAGAGTTGTAACACTATTCATATGACGTTATTTCTGACCTAATGATGATGTCATATATTTTATTCACTACTTCTTTCAAACACCAATTTTTTTCTTCTCTCATTCATTCTCCATTTTCCCACACTACCTCACATACCTCTTTACTCCATTCTCCTACACAATCATCCGTATTGTGCAAATCTTGTCTTTACTTCTTCTCTCTTTTCTATTTCTTTCTTCCAGAATGTCTGTTTAACTTCACCAGAGCTCCTCCTCCATTAGCACCACCGCTCTCCCCGTAAAGTCTTTACTTTTAAATTATTTTACTGAACATGAATTTTGAATTACTTTTTATACTAACAAAATCTAAGTTGCTCAAACCGCTTGCTTGGCCACAAGAATGGCATTAAAAATCTAATATGCTTAAACCCGAGTTGCTATGAATGAATAATGAAATTAATGATGAATTTTCAAGGAGTTGTTGAGAATTATGTGAATTTGAATGGGAATGGATTGTATGGAACCGTGGGTTTGAGTTGGTTTTGACTCAAAATATTAATAAATAAAAAAATCAATCGTGTCTCCATTAAGCACGGAGATAGGCCCACTAGAAAAAAAAAAACCGACTTCGCGACAAACAAATGTTGTCGCAAAAATTGAGTTTTTGTTGCAAAAGTAATTTGGCAACGACAATATGTTTGTTGCAGGTATTGTCGCGCTATATGAGTAACGGAATGTGTTATGTGACGACTTTCGACCATTTATCGCATTAACAAAATCGCGACAC
>CAIGRO010258923.1:0-23582 GCA_903798355.1 Fraxinus baroniana
AATTTACAAAAATCCAAAACCCCCCGTTTCTTTTATTGTCCTAATCTTTGAAGAATTAAATCTAACCAATCTACTGTGGATACGACCTTGTTCACCCTTGCTACAGTTTATATTTTAAGAAAGTAAGCATTTATTATTTATTGGATTCGACACCCATCACATAGATTTTGTTATCAAGAAAATGACACGTGTCTAAATTTTTTCCTATATTTGTGGAGAGAATATACAGATTACTTTTTAACCTTATACAATCAATCACTTAATGGCACAAGAAATAACGTGCCCTAACATGATTATCACCGAGACAACACATCTTGGGTATATTGTAGGGTTTCGAGATATCTTAACATCATAATTACCGGCCATAAATAGGTCACAGATAGAGTTACCATAATTAGTAGTACTTGAGCAATTTTTTTTTTTTTGGGCAGTACTTGAAAAATTCTTATGAAGAGTGCTCTCTTTACTAATACCTAGGTCAATTCTTTTGGTGTTAATATTCATAGGTTGAATTGACTTTGCCAGAAATATTAAGTAATTGCAATAGTCATTCAGCAAACCTTATAGAAGACATTCCATCTAGATTTCTAATAATTTCATGGGACATTTCTACAATTTATTGTAAAAGAAAGAAAGAGAGAGTAAAAAATACATCTGTCAACCAGAGAGTCAATTCCTGGTAGGTGCCTTTTTTGAGAGGAAAATGATCCCATTGCATATAATTCATCAAACATTAAAAATAATACAGCGTTTATGGTACACACCCCCAACACACCCTTACGCAATGAAATACTCCCTCCGTCCCAAAAAGATAGTCCTATAGTTATTTTTACACAGATTAAGAAATGGTTGTTAGTATAGTTAGGTATTAAATTTTATCATGTTTTTCCATCTATACCCTTTATCCCTTATCTAGGTAGTTGGTGTTTATTATACCAAGATGTATTAAATGAGGGTATATGTGAAAATGAAAAATTTAATACATGTTTAAAATGAAAATAGAACTATCTTTTTAGAACGGACAAAAATAGTATACAGGATTATCTTTTTGGGACAGAGGGAGTATTGAGTTTCTCCCATAAAATTGATTCTGGATTGTCTTAATTATGGCTGGAAGGAGAAGAAAGAAATTTAAGCTGTTAAGTCTTCCAATTTTTTCTCCAATTATTCAGTTCACTTGTTTATGTACGAATTTTTCTAATGATGTTAATTTCTTATTTTTGGTTTTAGACTGATGAGATTTCATGCTGTAAATTAATGTATACCAACCAAAAGGTTGGTAACTGCAAATAATTTTGAAATAAATAAATATAAAATATTGCCCCCCTTCAAAGGTACCATTTAATGTTTCGCATGAATTTAATTTGAGTGCCTAAAGAGGAAGATGTTGGATAAATCTTTGTTTAAACTGCAGTTTTTCAGGGGATAAATTCATTAATTCCACTGAATATTTTTAGCTGCTATAAAATGTGATCACTTCTGTATTAATTTGGAGAAAAGAAAGATGTATTAGTTAGAACCTTAGAGAGGAAATTACATTATAAATCTGCATTTGAGTTGAGGGGATTTTTTTCTTTTCTTTCTTTCTTTTGAACGATCGTCGAATCTAATCTTTAAACTCTTAGGATATAGTATATGTAGCTTGGTTTGGGACGTGTCCGATTCCTTGATCACGAGACAAAAAAATAAAATATATAGAGAAAAACAATGTAAAATTAATTAGGATGGTCAAAGTTACAATTATATAGAATTTTTAAATCCTTCAAAAATATTACCTAAACCAACAATTGTACTCTTTTTACAAACCACAAAGTGAACAAGAAAAACTAGGATGCTAGGCTCAAATTTTTCCTCTACAAAACCCTTAGTGAAGTTCCAAGAAAGGGAAAAAGAAATCAATTCATAATGAATGTATGCTAAAAGCTAGACCCAAAATTGCTTCAATGTTTCTGATGCCCAAATTAATTATTTCACCAAATTCCTTGCCATTTTAGACTATGAACTGTATCAATTTCAATTTGGACGGAAAATGTGCAAAAAGATGGAAGTTTGATCACATTAGTCCCTTTATTTAGGCGAGATTCCTTCCGCCTATTTTGAAAGCCGTAGCAAGTTGCTTCCTATTTAGAAGAGGCCACAGCTTATTTATTTGGGCGAGGTTCATTGCGTTGTCGAAAGTAATGCAAGGTTTCTCATTTAGGCGAAGTTCACTCCGCATGATTATAGCTTAAATGAAATATTCAAATGAAAATGCGAAGTTCCAAGAGAATTGTGTAGGACGAATCAAGCGAGCTTATTAACTTTAGCAGTGAGTGCAATAACAAACTAATTATGGTGTGTCACATATTCACACACAAGTCAATGAACTTGAAATATAATTCCAAGTGAATACCCAGGAATCACCTATTCCTGTTCTTCTTCCTACACTTGAATCCCTTCCTTAAAGTGTTAAGGAAGCCATGTGTTTTGGATTAACGAATCTTGATGTTTTCCAAAACTCAAATGCTGGATCACAAGAATGATGTGGATGAATCAATCAATGAATTGCCTCTTGGATCTCTCAAACAATGACATGAAAGTGTTTTGCAATTGTAGAACAATAAAGGAACCTCTTAAAATTTGTCTCAAATGTCTATATTTATAGTTGGGAACGCTTCGGTGTTATAAGTCGTGTAAAACTCTTCAAACTCACGAATTAGGTCTGGCCGCATAAATATGTCGCTCGAGCGAATCCTAGGTGATAAGCGGACGACTATGGTTCTGTTCCTATCGCTCGAGTAATGGCCAGGCGTGAAGCTAGCAAAGTTCCTACGCCGTATTTTCCTTATTTTCAACCTCTAACCCTAACCTAACTATTCAATTAAGTCATTTTTGTTCACAGAATCATCAATTACAATATTGAACCTAGCACAAAGGACTCATTTGCTTTCCTTGAAAGATGACAAATATTAGGGAAAACCAAGAGGAACCACACAAGTCAAACAAATAAATAGATAAATAAAATATACTCATGGTATTTTCCATAATAGCATGGTGAAAAAAATCGTCTGTTGTATAACAATAAATATAGTAAGTTCTCTGTGGATGATGATGACGACCTCACGCCATCATCTTTAAGCCTATCCAGTTTGGCGCTAATAGACCTATGTTGGAAGTCACTTTGGGATGATATTCTATGGAATTGACTTCCTGAGTATTTTCAGAATAAAACTCAACGGAGCAAAATAAATGGTGAATGAAAGACAAAAATATGCATAAAAGTAAAAAACACATGAAACACATACCTAGAAGAGGATTCGGAGAGTTTTACGAGGAGAAGCAAAAAGGTCATTAGAAAACACTTTAGCATCTGCTACACAATGTCCCAAGAAGAATCTTAAGCAAAGGGAAGGAAAAATTCTAAGAAGGGAATATTGGAAGAGTAAGGAACCTTAACAAAACCAGGAATATTGTATTTATTGAATTTGTAAATGGATTTCAGCAAGTCCATTAAGATTGATTGTGGCCACTCAGATGCAAGCTAATTCTAGCCTTTAAATATAAAATGACACTCAAAATATTCAAATGGATAAATCAGATCAAGGGTGTGCATCATGCACATTAAATATATACGATACATGCACCTTGAAATGCAAAGTCTCATTGATACACACAACGACGACTACAATCATGAAGCCTCCCTTCACAGTACCACACATTAGCCAGCATTGATGAGGAAATATCTTTGAAAGCTACAGCATTGAAATCATTAAAATACTTTACAAGTTCGCTACATAATATAAATAGTTCGATCTTGAATACAAACAACGAGGACACGAGGTGTGTGAATGCAATATTTCTGAACAAGCAAAAATAAGTATTGTTAAACTTGTTAAACATGACTTCAAACCAATGAGAGAAGAACGAGTGGGGTGGTGAATAAATTGAATTAAAACCTTGAGTATATACTCCTTTCAAATACCTATTTCCCTCCCATCTCTTATTTCGAGTAGAATTCAATGAGTTTGGGAGTGAAAATCGTAGTTAGGTCACAGGAATTTGTTTATCACAATTTTGAGGTCAACATTCACGAGAACAAATTTTGGAAGCAAAATTGTGTACTGCATATTGGTTTGATGCCTTGTGACTTCTATCTGTTAACCATCTAAAAGAGATTAGTCCTGGCTTGTGGCCTTCATGTAAACATGTATGATTTGGAATTTTGGTTCGGTTGGTGTTGTCAGTATATTATCAGTATGTATACTTGATGGAAATTATTCCTTCAACTTTGATATAACCCCAGTGCAAACTTGGGAGTTCTATTTGTCAAAAGCATATGCATTGCTTGAGGTTAATATTATAGGCGAGTTTGTTTGATTTAAATTTCCAATGCCTCTATTTTAAAACTTTCATTCCGCTGGAGTTTACCTGAATATTGTTAATGTGGATTAGCTGAAATAATCAAAGAATATACAAGAGCTTCAACTGGACAGCCAGACGATATATCTGGGTTTCCAACAGAGATTTTGGAACTGATTATGTCTCAGTTAACCTTTAGAGATAATATCCGTGCTTCTGCTGTTTGTAGACGATGGCGTGCTGTTGCGAATGCTGTCAGAAAGGTCAATAAACCTCCTTGGCTTATGTTTTTCCCAAAATCTGGTGACTTGTATGAATTCTACGACCCTTGTCAGCGCAAAACTTATTGGCTTGAATTACCAGATCTACACGGCTCTAGGGTTTGTTGCGCTAAGGATGGCTGGTTGCTTCTGTATAAGCCCATAACTCATCACTTGTTCTTTTTCTGTCCTTATACGAAAGAAAAGATCAAATTACCTGGACGAGAATTGGGATCCAAAATTGTTGCTTTTTCGGCCGCTCCGACGACTCCTAGTTGTATTCTCTTTACAGTAGAGCGTGTGAGCTCAACTCTTGTTACCATCAGCACTTGTCATCCTGGAGCAACTGAATGGACAACTGCTGATTACCAAAACCGTCTGCCATATGTGTGCAGCATGGTTTTCTGCAATGGTCTTTTTTATTGTTGAGTATTACAGGTTTGGTGGGGGTTTATAACCACAATGAAAGTACTTGGGATGTTCACTCTGTTCCTCCACCCAGATGTCCCGAGGGACTTTGCTTCAGAAAATGGTGGAAAGGAAGATTTATGGCCGAGCATAATGGGGATATTTTTGTTATATACATTTTTTCTGCTTTAAACCCAGTGGTATATAAGTTAGACCAAACAAATAAAGAATGGACACAGATGGAAACTTCAGAAGGCTCGACGCTGTTTGCAAGTTTCTTGTCATCCCAAGCAAGGATGGGTCTCAATGGAATGATGAAAAACAAAGTTTATTTCCCTAAAGTTCTATATTATGGAAAACGATGCGTATATTACTCTCTTGAAAGTGGTAGATATCATCCTCGCCGGTGCTATGATTGGGCAGAACAAGATCCTTATAAGAGCATTTGGATTGACGCCCCAGAAGATCAATCAACCTTTCTTTGAAATAGGCATAGAGCAAATATTTATGAACTTTTAGTCTAAATTTTCTTATTTCAGTTATATGTTGATGGTCAGCATTAACTGTTTTGGCAAATGAAGCTGTTTTTGTAATGTCTTGGTGTATATTACCTTTGTCTACTTGCTTTTAAAGATAGTTTGAGAACCTGTATACCTGTCTTATGACTTGGGTTCGGTAGAACGGATCCAAGATCCCCATGGCTTGTGGTATGGAGACTTATTCTACCGTATTTCCTTAACAATCTGATATAATTATTGCTTCTTCCCTGGAGCTTATTGTCCACATTTTAGATAAATCTGCATAGCGTGAGTACGTTTTCTAAAGGTGATGCTAGGTATGACATGTATAACTTCATAGCTAATGTAGCAACGATTAAATCTTCCAGCACATAATTTTGATATTTATTTCATTAACAATACCACCTCACTAGGAGAGACCCTACCATTTGTTCTTATGTTCATTTGGAACCTTCATTCAAAGTAATGGTTTGGACCGTAGATGGCTTAGCAAATACCAATTATCGTATATCATATCACTACAAGGAAGCCCATGAGAAGTATTGTAGATAAGAATTTATTATAGTGTGGGCTTGCCTAGTTTTGAAAATAGTGAACCTTTGTTTTTTGCACAAATTACATACTGCAAGTGCATGGATTGCATTCAAGTAATAAAGTAGACTATGAGTCCGAGTTGTCGATCTCACGAGAAATATCTACTTGATTACAAAATAGTTATTTTAGTTCTAACAATGAAATACACAATCAAATTTTGGTTTTTAGAGTATTAAAAAACTAAAAACTCTACAAAAAATAATATACATAAAATTAGGGAAATTTTGGAGGATAAATTAGTTGGGATTCATGATTTCATTTAATAGTTGCCTAGTTAATTTCTCCTCAAGCAAACTAACAAATTGCTTAATTACTATGTTAGATCCCATTTTTTGATATTAGTAAATTACATCTCCCGAGCGAAATTAGTCATGATTGATAGGTTTTACCTAATACATCTCAATGTCAATTAAAACGCAAACAATCACATTAAATCTTTATGAAATAACTCAATTAGCCGGCTAGAGTTAAGAGTATAGCTATATTTTATACAAGAACCCAGTGTATTTACTATTTAGTAAAGTACACAACATTCTCTCAAATAATATACAAATCACTAAACACAATCATTTATTGGCCAAAATAAATGAACAGCATGAAATAACATAGTAAATACACATGAATATAAGCACCTAAATATGAAAAGAAAAGTATTGAAATCAGTAAAGCTAGGAAAGCTAAATCAATGATCCCAAAATCAAGAACTTATCTCATTGTAATATGATAAAAAGGAATATTTGGAGAAATACATTGCAAGTTCTTAGAGGGAATAATGGTAAAATACAACAAAAAAATGTAAAATTCTTCACTTGGTTTGATTATTGAAATGGGTAGTGGCTTGATATTGATTTTGTCTGAAAATATCTCCAACTTTCTTTAGATTTTTCTTTCCCTTTTGTGCTCAAGTTCTTCCTCATTTTTCTTCCATGTACTACCTCTCTCTCTCCCCCCCCCCCCCTTTCAATTGGGTGTTTTTCCATACAAGGTCCACAGTTTATACAATTTTGAGAAGTAATTCGCTCAGTGACTAATATTTAGCTCATTAGCAATAGGTGGTAAAAATGCACCAATAAAAAATTCCCAAACTTAAGATCTTGCTTGTCTTGAGGAAAATTATCGACTAGGACAAGCAAGCAATCATGGAATAAAAATCAATGACGTTAGACAACTTGCCAAAATATCCATGAGAGAAAAATTGTACAATCAATTCCCAAATATGCTTCCAAATAATGCTACCAAAAACAATTTAGGCTTATCCAATGCTTTATCGGCGTGTGTGCATATATCCACTTTCAATCATCCCATAGAATCGGAAAAAGTTGTAAAGAAGGAAAAAATCTCAAATTGGTTCCAAGTTTCCAACCCGACCCTTATTGGTCATATCTTTCTTGTTCCACATGTGAGATTCACATTTCTCAACTAGATACTTTCTTTCCCAGGGTGTAAATATAGAAGTTGTTTTCAAGCTACATTTTTTTTTTTTTAATAAAGAAGACCTGGTACCTCCGCATTTATTAACTAAACGCCTCACTTGTGGTGGAGGAAAAACCGTTGTTACATCTCAAATCAACTAAAACAAATAAAACTACAAAGCATTAACAACGTAGGTATGGAAGTTCACATCTATTCATTCTCAACATGACAAAGTGGATAGGTGGCAAACTATCTGTAGAATGAGGGTCCAAGTAAGAACCACCCACACCCTCCTTAGCAAGGAAATCCGCTACCATATTTGCTTCTCTAAAGACATGGGACACTCGCGCATCCAACTTACCAATCAAACCCATGACATCCTCCCAAATATCATGTAAACTCCACGTAGAACATCTGCCCTTCATCATCCATTGCACCACCAGATTCCACCATAATCCCGTAAAAAACCCAAATTATAGCATAACCGCAGACCATCTCTAACAGCATAAATCTTAGCAATCACATTTGAAGACAATCCATAGCGGTGTGAAAAACCAGCAAGAAATTTTCCTTGGGAGTCATGGATCAGTCCTCCATCTCCAGCTTTTCACTAGCAAACTCCTTCCCAACCGGTTCGCATAGGCGCTCACAATCCTAACCTGACGTATGCAACACGTCCTTAACTTTTAGGCTTGGTTCCATCACCCTCAATGCCAAATCAGCAATAGTTTGCTCTCCAAACCAGTGATCAAACCAAAAACTAGCATCACTATATTGAATGCGCTGCAAAGAGTTCTAGAGAACATGAGGGAGCCCTCAATAACCCCTCTCCAAAGTTGGGATTGAGTAAGGGAGCTCTTCAACTAGGGGTGGATCCATGAATTTTTCGCGCACGGGCTAAAATTTAAAAGTCAATATAATTAATTCATAAATAAATTAAAGTCAAATTCATTTAATTTGAAGTTTTTCCCGACCAGGTTTTGAAACATAAAACTCATCTACAACAGAATCTATATCCATCCTTTGAGCAAGTTCTCATTCAATGAAGAGTGCCATACAATCACCAAGAAAGTCATCCTCCATTCTGTTATAGGAAAAAAAATCTTTAAAATTTACGACAGGCATCATAGTGCCTTCAAAATCCTAAATAGACTCTTCGCATACACTCTTATTAGCATGTAGATTGAATCAATCTCCATCAAAATCATAATGAGAAAATAAGTGAACAAAATCTCCATTAAAAGTAATGACAATGAGAAAATAAGTGAAAACAAACATATCAAAATTGAAGAAATAGAATCATAATTAGTCAAAAACCTCCATAAAAAAAATCCATTTCATATGAAGACAGCGATCATAAATAGATTCATCATAATTAGCCATACGTCTGTGCAAGACACGCCATCAAACATAAAATCCAAAAATAGATGATGTAACTAGTAACACCATCCCTAAACCAAAACCAGCAGCATATTTAAACATTTCATATCCCATAACTAAACTTTTAAGTTCTTGCTTCCTTAAAGAAATTCACAGAACCATTCAATTTCCTTATGTATGTGCAAGTCCCCTATTAGCTGCCCATGCTACTCTAGAACTCGAAGCCTCGTTGGCATTTGTTGGTGAGAATTCATCCTCCATGTCTTGAAGATCGATTTTCTCAGTCACCACGGTAGCTGTTGGCCCATTATTCAGACAATCGATTTCAGATTGCAGCCCATTATTCAAAAATCCAAGATTCGTGGTTGCATCCTTTGATTGTGATGGAGGTTCGACTTGGGAGGTCAAGGTTTTAAGTGATTTTGGAGTCTGGAGTTGCAATTTCGTTCAAGAGAGTGCACGGGATGGTTTGGAGATAGGCTGGCCATATTAGTTAGTGGGCTAAAAAAAGGGGGGGGGGGGGGGAGTACTGAATCTGGGCTTCGGTGAGCACGGGCTGTAGTCCGGGCCAACCCGTGCCTGGATCCGCCCCTGGGTGGCACTGTGGCGGCTATTGGCAAGTCTGATATGGATAGTGACGGTGGCATTACTAGTGAATGCACTGAAGGAGGTGGCATCGGATTTGGAATTTACAGCCCCGCAAGGTCAATAATAACCCTTCTTCAAGGCCTTCTTTGACAAGGAGTATCCACTGGCGTGGTTTCCATACACCCTCATAGATTTCTTTCAATACGTATAATGCCTCGTCCTCATTTATGGATTTGAACAAAGGAAGATTGTACCTACGCTAAAATAGGATATCAGCTAGTAGTGTATATCTAACGGATCTCACCCGTGGTTTTTATGCTACCTTTTTATCTTTACGGAGTGTCTAACTTTTAGATAAGACGCAACTTCTTTGCATCCTTCGAACTTGCTAGCTTTAACAAAGCATCTTCATGTTCGTTTTCTTTTCTAGGGATTTGAGTAAGCTCAAACTTGCTTAAATACTAAGAAGATTTTATACCTTTTGCGAGATAAACAGCCATTATTTTATACTTGATCGTGACCTTTCCATTGACCTACTTTACCACCAAATGTGAAGTCACTTTTTTACTTCTATGCTTTGCGTATTCATTTCTTTAGCTAGCTAGATGTCGTCTAATAAAGTTTCATATATAGCTACATTATTAGTTTCTCTAAATATGAAACTTAATGTGCAATTTATAATTGCGCTTCTAGGCATGTCAAGATTATCCCAACAAATCATCTAAAAATAATTTCCACATTCTCTGCTCAGACCATCATTAGAAATGGGAACATTTGATAGTTCTTCGATAAAAACTGCCACGCTCGTGCTTTTATTGAAGATCGTTCTTTATAGCTTATTTCGAACTACCCCAACTCTATTGCCCATTTAATAAGTCTTTCTTATGCTTCATGTTTCTACAGTACTTGCTAGAATGGTAAATGAGTTAGTACTTCGATAATGTGGCTCTGGAAATAGAGTAGCAACTTTTGGGATGCGGTAACTATGACAAGGGACAACTTTCACATATTTGGATATCTTGCCTCTACTCCTTGCATGGCTTTTACTTACATATAAGCTTGTAATTATTGTTTCCCTACCTCTTTTACCAAGCTGACTACCACTTTAGAAACTGCCAAATAGAGTCATTTATTTTTTTTCCATTTTCGAGTTTTGCTAATAGGGTGCTTTTCCTAAGTCTAAAATCCTTGCTTGTATTTACTACCCTATTTGAACTTCTTTCCTCTTTTTAATACTAGGAAAAGATGGGGAACATTTATGTTACTCGTGATACAAACATACTCAAGGAGGTGACTCTTCTTGTTATGCTTTGTACATCTTTCGACTTAGATTGCGATCACATTTTTATGAGGACTCAAAATTTTGTTGGGGTTCACTTCCATACCATGCTGCTTGACCATGTATCCTAAAAATTTTCCAGTTGAGTCTATATTTTTATTCTATATTTTCATAATTTCATCTTGAATATGCATTTATAAAACTTAACAACCCGTGTCCCATACTTGTATTCACAAGCCGATCAATTCTCGAAATTTAGAAGATGTCTTCATGACAAGCTTTATTCAAGTACATGAAATCTTGGCACATTCGCCACTTTCCATTGCTTTTTTGTACTACCGGGTTAAATACCCAAATTGGGAATCGATCTTCAGAGTTAAAGCTATTTTCTAACAATTTATCCACCTCTCTTTTAAATAACATTTACTTTTTGGTGTTCATTAACCGACTTCTTTGCATTTGAAGCGTGATTTAGGATCTGTTTTAAGGGCATGACAGGACACTTTGGGATCTATTCCCATCATTTTTGCTTCTAGTGAACACGTCTAGGTTCGTTGTCATAAATTTGTTTTGTAGACCTTTCATAGGTTTGCTCAATTTCTTGAAAATTTTAGAGCATTGCTCGCATCTTCTGAGCTAATGAAAAATCTTTCTAACACTTCGAGCTCAACCACCTTTGATATGCAATCATTTATACGAGGACTGATTGATTCATGGATATCCATTTTATTCTCAAATTTACTCGTTTCAACTACATCCATTATATACTAAGAGCTCTTATGGATCCTTTGCTTGCATTACTTTGGTGAATCCTGTGTAGAATTCCTTGATTATACTTACGATATTTTGCCTTTATTTGTGGAATATCCTTGATTATACTTTATCTATATTTTTTGCGGTTTTATTGTCCTAGATCATGCAGTGAAAACATTCTCCCATTATTACTGCTTAGATCATTACTATCTCTTCTTCGGACACTGACTTTTCATTTTTAGGATCTATAGATTTTAACTGAAGATGTTAGGGATTTTCATATTAACTATATTTCTAAAGGTTTCCGATGCTACAGTTTGTCTGGTACGTTTACATTTTAGGATCTGTATTTTTGCACATAGAGCATCATGTTCCGTCGTTAATTTCTTGAAGTCCTCAGCCATTCTTTGAAAGCCCTCTGTTGCTAACATTTTCTTTCTTAGGCGATGAAAGTGAGTAGTGGATGGATTTTCTCGTGATTCCACCATAATATCCTTTGGCCTCTGCTTTGAATTTACCTCTACATTGGTTGGACCACCACCGTTCCTTTAATTCTTAACCTCCAACACTAATCGACATATTAGTCATACCTATTAACACGTCTATAAGTGCCCTATTTTTAGTCATTCGAACGTCTTCACTAAGTAATTTAAACATTATTCCTCTCTATGATAACATTTGATTATACAATCACAATCACAACCTCATCAACACCATCATCTTAATTTTGACAACCATACTCACGAGAAATTGCATAAAGTGATATAGTCATTTACCATCTCTAGTCACTTCAAACAAGATTCAACAAGTTGATATTAGCATGAGCAACTCCAACGAACTTCTTGGCAACTTAAACTCGTTTTCCATGTTGGCTGGAGCTGATTCGAGTTTGGCTTTGGTGTAAGAATTAATACTATTGAATTAAATTGCACCATCCAAAAAAAGTATGAATTGTGTGTCAAATATATCCTTGCTAAGTTAAGTTGCTAATCATGGACTTTCTTCTTCATATTGACGTATCATAGATTTTGTTATCAAGAAAATGACACGTGTCTAAATTGTTTCCTATATATGTGGAGAGAATTTAGAATACAGATTACACACATCTTGGGTATATTGTAGGGTATACAGATTACAAGAAATAACGTGCCCTAACATAATTATCACTGAGACAACACATCTTGGGTATATTGTAGGGTTTCGAGATATCTTAACATAATTACTGGCCATAAATAGGTCACAGATAGAGTTACCACAATTAGCAGTACTTGAGCAAATATTTTTTTTTTTTTTTTTTCTTTTGCAGTACTTGAAAAATTCTTATGAAGAGTGCTCTCTTTACTAATACCTAGGTCAATTCTTTCGGTGTTAATATTCATAGGTTGAATTGACTTTACCCTACGAGAAATATTAAGTAATTGCAATAGTCATTCAGCAAACCTTATAGAAGACATTCCATCTAGATTTCTAATAATTTCATGGGACATTTCTACAATTTATTGTAAAAGAAAGAGAGAGTAAAAAATACATCTGTCAACCAGAGAGTCAATTCCTGGTAGGTGCCTTTTTTGAGAGGAAAATGATCCCATTTGCATAGAATTCATCAAACCTTAAAAATAATACAGCGGTTCTGGTACACACCCCCAGCACACCCTTACACAATGAAAGATTGAATTTCTCCCATAAAATTGATTCTGAGTTGTCTTAATTATGGCTGGAAGGAGAAGAAAGAAATTTAAGCTGTAAGTCTTCCAATTTTTTCTCCAATTATTCAATTCACTCGTTTCTGTATGAATTTTTCTAATGATGTTAATTTTCCTGAAAAACTGAACATCTCATTTCATAATCGAGTTAGGTTTGGGTAATTTTTTATTTTTGGTTTTAGACTGATGAGATTTCATGCTGTAAATAGATGTATACCAAACCAAAAGGTTTGAAATTTTAACTGCAAAATTTTTTGAAATAAATAAATTTAAAATATTGTCCCCCTTCAAATGTACCATTTAATGTTTCGTATGAATTTAATTTGAGTGCATAAAGAGGATGATGTTGGATAAATATATTTGTTTAAACTGCAGTTTTTCAGGCTTTATTTTTGTATCTGAGACTGTTATGGTGGTAAATTCATTAATTCCACTGTATATTTTTAGCTGCTAATGTGATCACTTCTGTATTTGGAGAAAGAAAGATGTATTAGTTAGAACCTTAGAGGGGAAATTACGTTATAAAGATGCATTTGAATTGCCGGGTTTTTTTTTCTTTTCTTTCTTTCTTTGAACGATCGTCGAATCTAATCTTTAAACTCTTAGGATATAGTATATGTAGCTTGGTTTGGGAGGTGAGTTCGGTTCCTTGATCATGAGACAAAAAAATAAAATATATAGAGAAAAACAATGTAAAATTAATTAGGATGGTCAAAGTTACAATTATATAGATTTCTAAATCCTTCAAATCCCAAGGTATCACAGGAAAAATATTACCTAAACCAACAATTGTACTCTTTTTACAAACCACAAAGGGAACAAGAAAAACTAGGATGCTAGGCTCAAATTTTTCCTCTAGAAAACCCTCAGTGAAGTTCCAAGAAAGGGAAAAAGAAGACATCAATTCATAATGAATGAAAGCTAAAAGCTAGACCCAAAATTGCTTCAAAGTTTCTGATGCCCAAATTAATTATTTCACCAAATTCCTTTGCCATTTTAGACCGTGAACATATTTTGGCATATCCTGTATCAAATTCAATTTGGACGGAAAATGTGCAAAAAGATGGAAGTTTTATCACATTAGTCCCTTTATTTAGGCGAGATTCACTCCGCCTATTTTGAAAGCCGTAGCAAGTTGCTTCCTATTTAGAAGAGGTCCACAGTCTATTTATTTGGGCGAGGTTCATTGCGTCATTGTCGAAAGTAATGTAAGGTTTCTCATTTAGGCGAAGTTTACTCCGCATGTAAGATTATAGCTTAAATGAAATATTCAAATGAAAATGCGAAGTTCCAAGAGAATTGCGTAAGATGAATCAAGCGAGCTTATTAACTTTAGCAGTTGATTGCAATAACAAACTAATTATGGTGTGTCAGATATTCACACACAAGTCAATGAACTTGAAAAATAATGATGAAAAGTAACGAAAACTGCATAATACAAAAAACTTATGCGAAGAGGATGTCGATTCAATACAAGAAAATAAGTTAGCTAGAAAACTACAAGGCTAACCAACTCTTGAAGATTTTTGAAAGCAAGATCTTACTGGTTAGGCTAAGTAGGGGCTTTGTTTGTCAGAGTTGCAGAAGAAAACGTTTGTCAGCTTGAGTCAGTGCCACATCCCATTGTTTTGGCTTGTCTCCACAAATACTCTGAATCAGCTTTCCCAGCATACGGTTCAAGTTCTCAATCTGGTCGTCAGTGTGTGGATGTACAGTGCTACTGAACTTGAGAGTGGCAATGTAATCCAAAAATGGCTATAGAATTTCGAATCCCTATCAGAAGTGATAGACTGTGGGACTCCATGTAAACGAACAATCCCACGAAAGAATAATTGCTCCACATGAGATACATTTGAAGTCTTCCGGCACGGAATAAAATGTCCCATCTTAGAGAACTTGTCAACCACCACAAAAATAGAATCGACGCCACGCTGAGTTCGTGGAAGTCCCAAAACAAAGTCCATTGAAAAATCCTCCCATATACCATTCGGTATAGGCAGAGGCATGTAGAGACCCATATTTTGTGCTTGCCTCTTGGAAGTCTGACACACAAAACACTTGCACTTGCGAACAAAATTACCCACGTCGTGTTTCAACTGAGGCCAGTAATACTGCTCAGCTACTCCACTGATAGTCTTATCATGCCCTAGGTGACCACTCAAACCACCACCATGTAACTCCCTAATCATTTCTTCCTCAAAGAATTCCGTGATCAGTGTAGAGAATGAACTCCCTCTGAATCAGATAGTGCTCTCAATGTTTTAGAGCACGAACGATGGCATAAAATTCCTGATCATAAGTACTCCATTTTCGACGGGCATCACTTAGTTTTTCATCGAAAAAATGCCACTGGTTTCTTTTCTTGTGACAAAATTGCTCCAATCCCAATCACACAAACATCGCACTCCATTTCGAATAATTAGTCAAAAGTGGGTAAAGCAAGAACAAAATTAGTGCACAACTTCTCTTTGATCATATAAAAGCCATGTCAGCTGCTTCACCCCAATAAAATTTACCTTTCTTTAGACACTCGATTATAGGTGCTACAATGCTGCTGAAATCTCTAATAAATCGACGGAATACGTCACTAGCCCATGGAAATTCCTCACCTCTCCTACTGTCTTTGGTGTAGGCCACTCACGAATGGCTTTCACCTTCTCTTCATCCACCAATATCCCTTCTGGACTGACCACATATCCTAAGAATAACAATTTTTCTGTTAACCAACTGCACTTCTTAAAGTTAATAAACATTTTATTCTCAGACAACACTTCCAACACAGCTCAAAAATACTCCATATGATCACTCTCACTCCGACTGTAAATCAATATATCGTCAAAATAAACGACTACAAACTTGCCAATGAAAGGTCGCAATACCTGGTTCATAAGCCGCATAAATGTACTCGACGCGTTTGATAGCCTAAAAAGCATCGCCAACCACTCATAGAGTCCATCCTTCATTTTGAAAACCGTTTTCCATTCATCACCCAATTTCACCCGAATCTGATGGTAGCCACTTCGCAGATCAATTTTGGAGAACACCCTCGAACCCTCCAACATATCCAGCATGTCATCCAACTGTGGAATTGGAAATCTATATCTGATTGTTATCTTATTTATTGCATGACTATCAACACATATCCTCCAGCTCCCATCTTTCTTTAGAACCAGTAATGCAGGAACAGCGCATGAACTCATGCTCTCTCGAATAAACCCCTTCTTCATTAACTCCTTTACCTTTTCCTGCAATATCTGATTCTCCTTAGGACTTATCCGATAATGAGGAAGATTTAGTAAACTTGCTCCTGGAACCAAATCAATATGGTGTTGAATGTCTCTCAATGGTGGAAGGTCATTTGGCAAATCATCTGACACCAACTCCCTGAATTCAGCTAAGACGTTTTGCACCCTTTTGGGTACCACAACTTCCTTCTCCAACCAGGGAGAGCAAAGATTGAGTTCCTGCTGTAGCCTTATTTGAGCCACCAACTAAACTTCGTCTCGGGACCATTGCTATTTTCCTATCTTCCCAACTGAAAACATAAACATTATCGCGCCCCCTATAGGTCACCTCCACGTCAAACTGAAAAGGGCGCCCCAATAACACATGGCTAGCATCCATGTCGACCACATTGCAAACCATCTAATCTTAGTAGTGTTGTCCAATTGAAATAAGAACCCTGGACACCTCAGTCATGCTCACCTTAGGACCTTTCTGAATCTACCCAATCACATACGGCTTTGGATATTTTTCAACCCGTAGCTTCAGATGTTCTATCAGCCTTTTGGACACGAAGTTCTCACAATTCCCATTGTCAACAATTAGATCACACACTTTTCCTTGAACACTACAGCAAGCTGTAAAGATGTTGTTTCTTTGCGAGCAATCCTCCAATTTTGTTCAACACGTGACTCACTGAATTACACAGCTTACATGCTCGCCCTATTCCTCCGCAATTTTTGATCCATCCAACAGTTCATCTTTGTCTCCTCCTTCTTCATCATACTGATCTTCCTCATCCCCCTCTCCAGTATCTACAAAATTCATTGGTCTCATGGTTGGACACTCATTCGAACGATGGTCTGATTGACCATACTTGTAACACTTTAAACCACCTATTTTAGCATATGGATTTGGTGCTCGTGGTGTTTCCTTTGTAGCAGTGGTTGTCGGACAGGCTCCTATATGGTTATTACCAACAACTGTATTCCTTTGGGTCTAATCTGCAGTGTTCTTAGGCTGATTTTGAGCATCGCCTGGTGAAAATTGTTCACATTTGTATATGATGACTCGCTCATGTCCCTCTTATAATTAGAAAATTATGGGGCATTTTTTCCATTAACTCCACCTTCAAAGCCATATTATGTGCTTCATCAACCGTTCAAACCACCTGCAAGCCAATTTTGTCCCGAATGGAAGGCTTCAATCCTCCCAAATATCTGGAATTTTGTTGTCCCTCAGTCTTGTTCAAGTTGTTTCAAACAGACAGCCTCGACCATTCCTCAGTATAATCTGCCATAGATTTGTTGTCCTGTATACAGTTCTGAAAACTCTAGAAATAAATTACTCATAATTTAGAGGTAAAAACCTATTCATCATAAGCTGTTTCATCTGTCTCCAGGATCGCACATGAGTATTGCATTGACACCTCCTATCCGTCTATAATATTTTCCCACCAGACAACACCCTCGCTTCTCAACTTATACGACATCAACTTCACTTGTCGCTCTTCTGTAACTTCAGTAAATTCAAAAAATCTCTCTACTTCAAAAATCTAGTCCAAGAACTCCTCAATCTGTAATTTCCCATGGAACAGCAGGATGTTTGCTTGGATTTTGTAATCAGGCTGATTTCGAATTAATTGTTGGTTCCCTGGATATCTCATAAAATCATCCTCAGATTCTTTGTCGTTGAATTCATCTAACTGTACGTACCTTGCTGCTCTAGGTGGATGCCCACCTCCATGACGGCCAAGAGCAACTCCCTCAACTCTATCTCGATTGGCAGGGATAAGAGCGTTGATAGTAGGTACGTTTGGATTGGGTTGCACCCCAACAGTTGCTGTACCATGCCCTCCAACCTCTCCATCGTTTGTCGCTGCTCGTCAATTGCTGCCTACAATTTGCATCGCCTTCCTTGCGACCAACATCGCGAGGATTCACTCTTCCCGCTTCGTTGTTTGCCATCAAACAAGGCAAATCATTCGTCCTGATACTACTTGACGCAGAACAAAAGTTCTAGGGTTTTACCAGTGTAATTCCCAAGAAAGAAAATTGTAAATCTCAAGAAAATAACCTCAAAAATGGAATTGTATTATTAAAAAAAAACAAAGAGCTTTAAATAGTCTCCGAAACCCTAATTTAAGCTAAAAGACCAAAATAGACATCCATTTATAATTTTGTTAATTTTTGCGTTTTTCAAAAACTTCAATTGTTCGGTAGACTACCTTAATCTGCAAATTCAAGGCTAAAAATGACGTTAATTGGGTAAACCCCGGTTGGGAGACGTTCTCGAAAACATATTAAAATAGAAATTCTTATACTGGTGCAAAACGTTATGCCTGTTTCTTCGAAACAGCTCGTTTTGCCAATTTTCGATCCAATTCTTCTTCAAACTCTAATGCCAATTGTCCTACATTCAGAAACAATTAAAACTTCAATATTAATTGAAAACATCTATGGGTCATGAGTACTTACCCATCATAGTGGTTTAAGTTACAAGGGTCAAATAGTGTCTCCATATCACGAACATTCAGACTGAGGTTGAGAATCAAAGTTAAAAGATTTCAAAGATCAACAAGTGCTTGGTCTCCCAAAGTGATAGTTATGGATTACCAAATTATCTGCTTCTAAGTTACCGATTAGTTATGAATTATCCATTTTGAATTTTGACTCTACGTGCAGAATTAATTAATCAAAAGCACCAAGTCACTTTTAATTGTTTTTAGATGATAAGTATATACGACCAATTATCCTAATTTTGAATGTCCTAGACCTCTTGATCTACCTCATATAGCTTCCAAGATCTGACGTACTTATAGACTCACAATCTTCTTCCATATGCTGTCTCAGTCTCACGATCTTTTGTACACGTATTTTCCAAGTGGATACCAAGGAATCACCTATTAATGTTCTTCTTCTTGCGCTTGAGTCCCTTCCTTAAAGTGTTAAGGAAGCTAGGTGTTTTAGATTAACGAACGTTGATGTTTTCCAAAACTTGGTTACTGGATCACAAAATGATGTGGATGAATCAATCAATGAATTGCCTCTTGGATCTCTCAAACAATGACATGAAAGTGTTTTACAATTGTAGAACAATAAAGCAACCTCTTAAAATTTGTCCCAGATATCTATATTTAAAGTTGGTAATGCTTAGGTGTTATAGGCCATGTAAAACCCTTCAAATGAATTTGGTCTGCCCGCATAAATATATCGCTCGAGTGAAGGAGCCTGTCACTCGAGCGAAGCCTGGGTGATAAGAGGACGACAATGGTTCTGTTCGTATCGCTCAGGTAATGGCCAGGCGTGAAGCTAGCAAATTCCGGCTCCGTATTTTCCTTATTTTCAACCTCTAACCCTAACCTAACTCATCTATAAAAAATTGCATCTCACTCCTTAAATTTTACACATGTTAAATTAAGTCATTTTTGTTCACAGAATCGCCAATTACAATATTGAACCTAACACAAAGGACTCATTTTCTTTCCTTGAAAGATGAACAAATATTAGGGAAAACCAAGAGAAACCACACAAGTTAAATAAATAAATAGATAAATAAAATATACTCATGGTATTTTCCATAATAGCATGGTGAAAAAATGGTCCGATGTATAACAATAAATATAGCAAGTTCTCTGTGGATGATGATGACGACCTCACGCAATCATCTTTAAGCCTATCGAACTTGGCGCTAATAGACCTATGTTGGGAGTCACTTTGGGATGATATTTTCTGGAATTGACTTCCTGAGTATTTTCAGAATAAAACTCAATGGAGAAAAATAAATGGTGAATGGAAGACAAAAATATGCATAAAAGTAAAAAAAAAAAAACACATGAAACACATACCTAGAAGAGGATTCAGAGAGTTTTATGAGGAGAAGCAAAAAGGTCGTTAGAAAACACATTAGCCACCATTGATGAGGAAGTATCTTTGAAAGCTACATCATTTAAATCATTAAAATACTTTACAAGTTCGCTACATAATATAAATAGTTCGATCTTGAATACAAACAATGAGGACACGAGGTGTGTGAGTGCAATATTTCTGAACAAGCAAAAATAAGTATTGTTAAACTTGTTAAACATGACTTCAAAACCAATGAGAGAAGAACGAGTAGGATGGTGAATAAATTGAATTCAAACCTTGAGTTTATACTCCTTTCAAATACCTATTTCCCTCCCATCTCTTATTTCGGGTAGAATTCAATGAGTTTGGTAGTGAAAATCCTAGTTAGGTCACAGGAATTTGTTTATCACAATTTTGAGGTCAACGTTTATGAGAACAAATTTTGGAAGCAAAATTGTGTACTGCATATTGGTTTGATGCCTTTTGACTTCTATCTATTAACACTACACCAAAAAAAACCATTTGCAACACAAAAGCACCATTTGGTAGTTGGATGTTGCTAAACGGATCTATCGCAACATTCTAATATGTGAATTTTGCCATTGCTAAATAAAATTGAGCTTTGGCAACATTTTTTAAATGAATGATGCTAATATTGCCTTTTCGCAACATTTTTTAAGTGTTGCGAAATTTTTTATTTTTCGCAACGTTTTTTAAATGTTGCGGAAGATAAAGCTTTTCGCAACATTTAGAAAACGTTACGAAAAGTGTTTTCGCAACGTTTAAAAAATGTTGCGAAAGACACTTTTCACAATTTATTTTATTTTGATCTTTTTGAAACGTTTTTCAAAAAATTCACATTTCCTTTAAATCAGAAATGTTAGCCCTAACGTTTCCTTCTCCTCTCTTCTTCTCCATACTCTCTAGTTTTCTATATTTCCCATGTCGGTTTCTTCTTTGGTATTCTCCTACTGCCATAGGAGTCATACTTGGTTTATCTCTTACTCTAGAAAAAATATGTAACTGATTTGCTTAAGAAGTTCAACTATGAAAATCTGAAACCAAGTGTGACTCCTATCGCACGCCTCGACTCCCTCCACCAACTGAAATTGACAGAACCGCCTTTTTTCCTCTCGTCGTCACCGGACCTCTCACAAGCTGCTTAAATAGCGTCGCGGTACCGATTCTCATCTCTCAAGCCATTCGCTCCCTCTCAACCCCTACTCATCTCTCTCAATAGCTGCTTGTGCCTGGTTCGTCTTCTTTCTTTCTTTTTTTTTTGGTTTTTCTTGCCTGGAGTGGCGATGCATTGCAAAAATATTTATGCAATTATTCAAGAACAGATGGTAGAAGTGCTCTTAATTTCTTAGTAAAGACTGATAGCTAATCCATATTTATAAATTCTTCTTGCCTGTGCCTGCATTCTCTTTCTCAAATTCTTTAATATTTTTTGACTTGTGTTCATTACAAATCAACCTCTGTAATGCTATATATGCTTTGGTGCTTGGCTTTTTGGAAATGGATTTTTAGTGCTTAGTCTGTAATTTTAGTAGTGATAGTGTGCTGCATTTCACTTTAATCTACTCTGTGAATCTACTTAGTTTTAGTTGTTACTTGTTCAAAGTTTGTTTGTTCTTTGAAAAAGTAGGTACATCAGAAATCTTATGTGGCTATCTATGTGTATTTCAAATCATGCATGTGATAGTGAGATTCTCCAGTGTAGTGATAGGAAGAAAATCTGTTTTGGTGTAGTGATAGGAAGAAAATCTGTGTATACTTTGCATGTTAATTTTTGATTTCATTAAGAAATTCTATTATGGACAACACATGAGAGAGAGATAAAGAATTCTAATCTTTTTAATTGATTTACAGTCTTTTTGTTCTGCTGTGTTTAACTTGTTGTCAGATAAACTTTGTCTTCCATTCGTTAAAATTTGAAAACATCAACTAAAAGTAATAGTTGTTTCTATTTGCCTTCATTCTGAGCAAATTTTAGTGTTGAGTCTTTTTCAGGTTTAGAGATGAGACAGTTGATGCAGACACAACATGCATTTCTCTCGACTATGGACAAGAACAACAATATTATTAATTATGGAAACCAGGACAAGAAGAAAAGATTAACCAATGGCCAATTGGAGTCATTGGAAAATAGTTTCCAAGAGGAGATTAAGCTAGACCCAGATAGGAAGGCAAAGCAGCTCGAGAGATTGTACGATACGCTTAAGTAGGCTTACAAGGCTGTGTCCAGGGAAAAACAACAACTCTAGGAAGAGGTTAGTGTAGTTGCATAGCAATTTCAATTCTCTCTAAGCCTTTAGTCACGCAAAATACTTGGCTTTTTGACCTTTTTTTCCATCTTGTAACAGTATCCACTATCTAGCTCCATTTCTAACTTGTGAATTTGTCTCTGTTTCAATCGCAAGGTTTTAGCATTGAGGGTAATACTCAAGGAGGAATTGACAAAAAAGCTAGCCTCCACCAGTTACACAGAAGTTTTCGACAATGAGACAGTCGAAAGTACGTCGATTCCAAGCTCCGACAAACCTCGAGGAGGGACGAGTATTCATCACCAGATCGTAGAATGCAACTATGTCCTGAACATGGAAGACTATAATCCTCTGATGCCTCCATATTGGGCTGCACTACCTTCTTGTCCCTGAACTCTCTCTATCTTGTTTATACTTAGTTTAATAATTCTAGTTCAAGTCCTAAGCTCTAAGTTCTTACTACTTTACTTCTTAGAAAATAGGAATTAATTTCTTGGCGGCATAGTAGTAATTTTTTTTTTCTTCATTTTTTTCGTTAGAGATATTATTTTGGATCTTGGAGATTGCGGTTTCATTTTTACAGATTGATTCAAACCAATTGCCCCTTTTCCTTCCTATTTTGATTTCTCCAACTTTGTACATGTAGTGTTGGTCTGCTGTTCTGTCGTTGGATGTAGCGAAAACCAAAATTCAAACTGCTCCTAACAGAAACCATACAAGAAATCCTTTTCGGATTTTAAAATAGGTATGATGCCTCTATCTTTTATTCTTGTGTTTGATAGCACTTATTAAACTTGATTGGTTACTATATATGAACAATTTGGAATGGCAATGGATTGAGTTTTTTTGCATGAAAGATGATGAAATTTGGAGTTATTGCTATTTGTCTTTCTACCAATTTCTTTTTGTCACTCTTTTACCAGGTAGAAATGGGAAAAGTAAACTTTAAATTAGAATTGATGTTTTTAGACAAAATGATAACACCAGTCCAAAGTAAAGGATTGAAGCATA
>CAIGRO010258927.1:0-18274 GCA_903798355.1 Fraxinus baroniana
AAAATAAACCAACTCAAGATTTAGATAAGGGTAATTATATTACCACAACAAAATTTACTTGTTACACCACAATATTAATCAATTTTTTTATTTACTTAAATCACCTCAAGTAAAATTACTTCATTACCCACAATTTCACATAAATTCTGAATACACCACAATCAAAGTTGCTGTTCCTCCTTCAACTGACAGCTTCTCTGCCTGTATCGTCTTTACCACTACAAAATTTACCTACTACACCAACTCTGCTGAATTTCCATTTTTTTCTCTGTTAATGGCAATGGCGGCTGCAAATTGTTATTTCTCAGTGCTAACTTCTTCTACTGTCTCCACTTCCCGCTGTTCTTTGACCTCCCAATGCCTTTTTACCACCTTCCGGAGACCTACTTATTTTCTTACCTCCATTGTTAAAGCTTCCTAGGACCGAAATCAGAATCCCAAACAAAAATTGCCCAGGAAAAAGCCCGGTAAATTCAGCAAAGAGGTAAACAAACCCGAAAACTCAACGCTGTAATATTTTTTTTGATTTCTTTTACACTTTGTTGTCATGAATTATATTCTCCTTGTTGGTTCTCGAATGCAATTGTTCACAGTGGTTGAATGTTTTATATTAATTAGCGTACCGAAACTCGCGCGAAATACTATTTACCCAATTATTTTTGTCACTTCAATTTAGATGTAAAACTCAAATTTTAATTTTTGTTAAAGGTGATCACCAATGATATTTCAGTGTAACTATCTACAAGAACAAAGCTAAAATTTCAATCAAGAATTAGCCTTTTTTTAATAATAAAATTTTACTAAAATACAGTTCATACTTCATACCCAAAATAGATGGGCAAAATAGGTATTTTGTTAGTGGATAGCGAAACGAAGAGGAGCTTCCAAGTTTGTTAAAACACTCTAAACTCTGCTGAATTTCCAATTTTTCTCTGTTAATGGCAATGGCGGCTGCAAATTGTTATTTCTCAGTGCTCACTTCGTCTACTGTCTCCACTTCCCGCTGTTCTTTAACCTCCCAATGCCTTTTCTCCAACTTCCGGAGACCTACTTATTTTCTTACCTCCATTGTTGAATCTTCCAAGGACCGAAATCAGAATCCCAAACAAAAATTGCCCAGGAAAAAGCCCGGTAAATTCAGCAAAGAGGTAAACAAACCCGAAAAACTCATCGCTGTAAATTTTTTTTTTTTTTTTTGATTTCTTTTACACTTTGTTGTCATGAGTTATATTCTCCTTGTTGATTCTCGAATGCAATTGTTCACACAGTGGTTGAATGTTTTATATTAGAAAGAGGGTGATGTGATGGAAAATACAGTATCCACTGTATAGAGATAACGAATAAATATCAACACACGACATAAAGAGCAATTAAAATAAATGACAAGGTAAAAAGAACTCAAAAGTTCAAAATTTTATTAAAAACACACCTTTTTTTTGTGCTTTTCCCCTCATTGAAGCTATACGCTTCAACAACAACACACAAAAAAGCTTACAGGATATGTGTTTTGCACTTCAGTACATCTTTACAGTGATTAGTTTAGTGTTTTTGCAATCTGTACAGATTTAATTTAATAGCTACTATAAACCTGTGGAACCCTTTGTATTTTTGTTAAATTCAGATTGAAGCCATTACACAGAAATTTCCAGGGATATCAAGAGATGAAAGCCTTTTATCAAATGCAGACGGTCAAAGTAGTAGGTAAAAAGCAGGGAGATCTCGATCAACTTTGTTTAGATCATCTGGCATGCAGAGGAAAGGGAACGAGGGAGTTCTGTTTGACTCGAAAGACCAACAGGTATATAGGACATTCATACTGTATTACTATTTCCTTCTCTTGAAATTTTTGAAGTACGTGTTTCCTTCCATTGGGAAGAAAGATGTGAAATTTAAAAAGAGCCGGCTGTTCTTTTTTAACTTGCTTTAAATGGCACTTTAAATTCACAATTGATATTATAAAATCAAATAGAAGAATCTAGGATTTGATCGAAGTCTTTGTGTAACTTGCTCGTCATCTCCCCATGGTAGTGAAGGTACCGCATTTAGTAGATCAGGATCTTGTATTCTTGTTGCCCTAGCGTAATTCAATGATATTTTATGTCTTCTCAACAAAATTATTTATGCGTTTTATTATCTAATATCTTCCATTTATATTACCCATTGGTCACGGTAGATGTGTGCATCAATATCGTATTTGGCTCTAGCTTTCGGTCACTCCTGAATTCAGGTCATCGGAGTTCAAGCTTTTGTCGACCTTTGAACTGTAATGCTTATGTTTTGACATTTTTTTCTTCTTTTAGTTGCTATAGGAACTCCACTTAAAGTGGTAGATGGAAATTTCAGGCTTATGATTTTATGCTTGCATATTTTCTTATCAAAAAGTTAAATATAGCCTCATTCTGACGTAATTAATATAACGGGGGCCAGATTGCAAATCAATTATTAAAAACGCTCTTTCTCAGTTCCTTCCTAGTACCAGCTGGTCCATGGAAGTAATGAAATCTCTCTACTATTTTCTCCCCCCACCTCACATCCCCTTATTTACTTCTTTACTCGTGCTCCACAAGCATTTCATCTTCCCAAGGCTTGTTAAAGTTGCTGGAAATTCTTCTGTAATCCATTATGCTGCTGCAGTGTTTACAATCACATGCATTCACAACGGCAAAATGGCCTTCATGATTCCATATTTTCTTGAATCTTATAATGGGATGTTATGGAATAGGTTACTTCTATCATTATGAATCTCTTATAGTTTAACCCATCTTTCTTGTACATGGAACTTTTCATCTTCAACAATTTTTCTAAAAGAATTCGAAAATGCAGAGCTTTCTATCGAACAGATAAAAACTACATTTCATCTATGATGTAACTCCGGTCATGTGTTTAAAAAAAAATAAAATAAATAAATCTGGTTATGTGCTATTTGATGAATTTCCATACTCAGAGCCTACATTATTCTGTGCCGGTCCATCCTTGGTATCCTTTCGTGCAATAGCTATAAGTGCCATTATTTTGGTCAAGTTCAGTAGTTCAACAATTTAAGTACAATCCTGAGGCATTGTTTTTATTAGAGTACTTATGTGTTCCAGGTAGACACTGGTAATCTTCAAGAGGCTGCATTTCTTAACGCTGTTGTCAAGGTATATGTTCAACTCTTCTTGATATTTTAGTTATCTTACTGAAGAATTTTTGGTTGTCAAGGTATATGTTCAACACTTCTTGATATTTTAATTATCTTACCAAAGATGTTTGGATTGTGCTTTGCTACCCTCTTCATAGAGCTGGATGCCATTTCCTTTCTTTTCTCTTCTTTTCGTTTCTTTTTATATTATCTTTTGCAGCATGCTCCATCCCTCTTGGCTTGTACTGTATTTTACTTGGCACTTGCTATTGAACTTTTGGCTAGCTAGTATCTTCCTACTTTATTTTCCTCACTGAATATCACGAGAATTATAGGAATATGTGATCCATCCTATTGTATATTTTAAACTTTAGCATCTTAAGAGAGCCAATATTTTGTGGCACTTGCAATCATGATGCCCTTCTGAACTGTTATAGTGTTATAGGGGGTAGCTCGGTTTATACCTAAATTTTTCATCTAAGTCAATTATTAAGTGCGATATCAATTGATCAGTGACTCCAAAGTGCTGTCAGATATATTCAATACCACTAAAGCAAATTGATTTTTTGTGAAATTGCCATTACCCATATATTTGACACTTGAAGCAGCACACGAAGTTGTTTACTGGTGTTCATAAATACCCGCATAGTCCGTGAAAATATTCTCAACAACCATGTAGCCCATTATCATCAAATATTTATACTTCTGTATGTACTCTAAGTTCATGAATTATTTTCTCCTCTATGCTCTCTCTCTCTTTTAAATATTTCAAAATGACTTGATGATATTGCCATTTGCTATTATTTTTGTGATACAATATGCTGTCAACTCTTACCTTGTCTCTTTACTTCCTTTAGGTTTACTGTACCCACACTGCGCCGGATTACTCTCTTCCTTGGCAGAAACAAAGGCAGTATCAAAGTACTGGAAGGTACGTTCGGTGACCTTTCTCCCATGGCTTTCCCCAGAAAATGTGAATTTCCTGGAAATCAAATCTGAAAACTTTTTAGAAAATATCTCCTTTAATGTAATGGTCGTGGTATTATTCATTGTAAATTTTCACAAATACTTTGTTTTCACGTAATAAATTTTGCATGCACCGTTCAGTGCTTTTATGATTGGGGATGGGAAGCTTTTGACAAATGCACACTGTGTTGAACATGATACACAGGTATGTTTTCAAGTTTTTAATGCCATTTGAGTTTTCCTACACATGTAAACATTGCATGACATAGGAGGCTTGATGATTTGACATGAGTCAAATGGCTGATTTAAGCATCAATCTTCTATCTGTTAACGTGGGAGTAGATATGATACGTTTAATGTTTTTATCATGATTGGAATCTGGCTGATTATTCCTTCTTCAATTACTTGGGTTTTCTGCATGCTTAATTTGAGGATGCTCGAGATTGATGGAAATTTGGGTGATATATCAAGTGGATGTTACTTAGAACCAGAAAATTATGACACATAAGCTAGTTTCGTGTTGCCAAAGTTTGATGGGAAATTGGGTGGTAAAATCACTTGGATGTTACTTAGAACCAGCTAATTGTGACATATGCTAGTTTCGCGTGCCAATAAAGTGGAGCACCTTTTTTGAAGTAGAACTTTACATTAGAGTTGTTCTAATTGATCCTTGACTGAGTAGTTGAAGTGGGAGTGACACGTGGATTGGATATGGTATATTTTCAATTCTGAACCTGATCCATAAGAAAGAACTTTAGTATTTGGGATAAGGATTACCCACCTTATTTATTGACAGTTTTTGGTTGAGTGAATATATCACTTTCATTAATTTGACTTACATTATAGCGCGAGCAGTTGATCTTAAAATCTTAAGCTGTTAAAGTGCCACATATATATCATTTAAATCTTATCTTCAACATGCTTCTTTACGTGTAGACATGAATTATTTTTTTCATTAAAGCCTTACATATGTACAATTTATAATAAATAAGTGGAAGCGAGAGTGAGAGAACTATTGAGAGATGATAAAAAAAAGAATTTATTGAATCATCTTACGATGGAAAGGGAATCCTTACTTAATCTAACAACACATTTTCCTTTATGTTTAGTTGTATTTTTTGGTTGATAGTGTTGAACCAATATCTAAAAGTTTAACCCGTTAGATAAGAACAAATGTTTATTACTCAAAATAATTATATTAATCATGATGTATAGATACATAGATTGGAATTGATTTTTTTTTCCATTAAAGCCTTACACGTGCAGAATTTTTTTAATAAATGGGCGGCGGTGAGATTTGAATCTAGAACCAACCGATCTAAAAGTTCAAGTTGTTAGATAATGTCAAATGTATATCATTTAAATATTTCAACACGTAGAATGAGATGTACTCTTGATTTTATTTTAACTTTGTTTTTCTTATGTTTTAAGAGTAAACCTTGTTCTCTTGATCTATGTATCTTTACATCATGATTAATGTAATTATGTTCTTATAAAAATTTCCTATATGGTCATCTGTTCAACTTCTTGCATTGATAGCTGAATCTGGTTCCATCTCTTAAAAAAATATAAATCTAAGTATCTATGTTTCTATCCATGCATACTCGCGTTTCTCAAGTCTCTGGCCTTTCTTGTGAACATTCTGAACTCAATGTCTTAATTCTTTTCGCATGATCTGTGAGATCATTTTGATATGTTTATTCTGTTTTGTTGGTAAGTTTGGTATGCCGACGACTTGTTGATTCCAAAATCCATTCTTTTAATGGTGTATTTTTCATTTCATTGCAGGTCAAAGTGAAGAAAAGGGGAGATGATACAAAATATGTTGCCAAGGTAGCATTCTTAGAGAGTGTCATCATATTTCTCTTTTACTATGTCACTGCCAGACCTACAGCCGATACAGCTGAGTAATAATTATCGTTCAATATATTTGAGAGCGGAAATATGTCGATAATCCTGTAAAAACAAGAGTATTTTCCTCCTTTCGTTGCTGAAAAAAGAATATCAATAGGAAGAAAAAGAAGGGTTGAGGACATATCCTCAAATTACAAAAGTAGAAGAAGATAGAGTCTAAAGCAATGGCCACCATAACAATTCTCCACCAGTCTTATCATCTTAGGTGCCACCAAAACCCTAAACTCGCTGAGTTTTGTAGGAATCGTATAACTTTTTCCAAGAATGTGAAACAACTTCCTCATGTGTCGAAAGCCTGTTAAGACAGGTGGGGAATGTGATTCATTTTCCTGCCAACTCACAAACACCAGGGGGACATAGCCACTAGTGTTTCACGTTTAGCTTATTAAAAACAATTGATAGCCTTCATGTTTAGATTGAGCGACTGCAAAGAGTAATGAGAAGGCTCTCTTGGGTAGACAAGAAGAATGGGAAAGGGCTTGCATGGAAAGACACTAGAATTATTGATATTCTTCTCTGTTTGATACAATAAATCATTACTGGAGAACACTACATCTCTTGAATGGAGAATGATTGTCAGTAAGAAATAAATATTTTCTGATATTATGTGCCTACTCTTCACAACCTGTAGTATACAATTTCAATAACTACTTTTCACTGTATATTGTTTTTCCTCTTTTCTTTCCTTTCCAATTTCAATATCCTAAACTGATTTTATTAATGATCAAAGTTCAATATAAAAAAGTGTGATTTTCAGCTGTTTGTATTTTGTTTATATGATTCTTTTTTAATGATATGTGAGATGGTGTCATTAGAATATAATACTCTAATTTATAGAAAATGCCAACATTTCCCCCCAATACTGACTCATAAACATAATCGTTGAAATTAGTATTGAGTGTTCTACCATATGTATACCCTTATTTCCTTTTGTTTTCGTACCTTTACTATTTTTTTGGTGTTGGGAGGCAGTGTTGGTGGTGGAGAATCGGTTTCAGATCTTGATGCTGGCACTTGTTCTCTGCTCAGTGATATGATTTACAGGTTCTAGCAAAAGGAGTAGAATGTGACATAGCTCTGCTTTCGATTGAAAGCGAGGAATTCTGGAAAGGAGCTGAACCCCTTAAGTTTGGACACTTGCCTTGTCTGCAGGTGCTGTTGATTTGTCTTCCTTTTTTTTCCAACAAAGAGCACTTCTTGTTGCTTTTCACATTGTGATACATTGAACGATGTATTGTCTAGTTCTTCACTTTGTGATTTTCTATTGATGCTATCCGGAACTTGCAATTTTATGTGGAGTGACGACCATAACTTGTTTGATTGAAGGAACTGAGTAGTATTTTCATATTTCTGGCCCTAAATGCTGTGAGATCATAATTCACTCAAGGAAATAATTAGTTGATCATTACTTCCTAGGTATCACTTTAATGATATGGAAGTTGATTGATTATGGCTGGATATTATCTCTTTGTACGTGATGCATTTGTTTTATTGGGGAAATGTGCAATTTGCCTGCCCCATTACTGGTTCTAGGATATTAACTAGTTAAGGGGCTAAGTTTGTCATTTGTGCTGGTTTGGTGATTTTCTTGTAAAAGCATTTAAAAGAATTTCTCCTTGTTGATATTATTTGCTAATATTACTTCATCAACTATTCTTTAATAACCATGAATGACATTTTGGTTCTTCGTTGTTTATGGGTTTATATGATTATACACCTGTCTGTTCCCAAATGATTCTTAATATTTCTATCCTTTCAACAGCAGATTTTGCAGCTTGAAAGTCCAAATTACTGTTTATCTGCAAATTGACCTAGCCTAGCAGGCCAATATTTTTGGGTTAGATAGTTTAAAATCAGACATTGATTCTTTCTATTTTGGAAAGAATCTGTTGACAGGAAAAAAACTAAAACAAAAATAAGAACTGTAGCTTAATTACGTAGTTTTTATATTTGTAAAATAGCATTGCATGTAATTAGCTGTGGCTCACAAAGATTTAATGGTTAATGTAGATAAAATCTCTCGAATCTCAATGCCACTCTGTGTCTGGCTTGCGTGTACATCACTGTTAGTAATGCTTCTAATCTGCCTTTTATTGCATTCTTCATTTGCTGTTTTACCATGCTTATATCACATTCCTAGCTCAGTTGCTTGGTTTACCAAGTTATGCCTGATATAAATGGCAACTTTCAAAGGATACATGCTTGCAGTCAACTGGCAATTCTACTATGTATTCTGCTGCGACAACTTAAAAACAAAAAAAATATTACTGATCCATTGCTTTCAAATTGGCAGGATGCAGTGACTGTTGTTGGATATCCACTTGGTGGAGATACTATTTCAGTAACAAAGGGTGTTGTATCAAGAATGGAGGTTTGTTCATTAATCATGCTTTCAGGTTTTATTATTTCTAATCAATATGTAGCATGCATTGATCAACATTTCAACGCCTTATCCGAAATTTAGATGGTAATTGCCTGTGCTATTATTTTATGATCTATGATTTTTTGGATAAATCACTATGAATTTGTTAAAACTTTAAGGTATAAGGATTATTGTGAATCCTTTTTATGAAAATTTATGATTCTAAACAGGCCCATGGTACATGCAAATTCTAGTGTTAAAAGCGATATTAAATCATTAAAGATCTAGAAAGAAGCAAATATGACCGTTGTTTCTCCAATCTCCCCTAACTGCCCTTTGATAATTTAATTGTCTAATTTCTTCTAGATGATTAGATATTATTTTGGTGCATAATAGAGAAAATTCTGTTTTTAATCTCTTATTTTCCCCAGCCACTGGTTTGTTTGAAGCTGAATTCCAATTACGTATCAATTTGCATCTTTGCATCTTTTTGAGCTTGATAAACACTGATGCAACTTAGTTTGGTACATAATAGAGAAAATTTTGTTTTCAATCTCTTATTTCCCCCCTCTACTGGATTGCTTGAAGCTGAGTTTTGGTTACGTGTAATAGTTGAACAACAATCTGCTTCTAAGTTGGATAATTCACCTACAATTGGCAGCTCTCTTGTCCTGAAATTGTTGTGGTTTCTCACTGTTTTCTTTATTAATAGTTCACATCAATCCACATACAAGTTTCACAACAATTGGCAGCTATCCTCAGAGCATAAGCACTGTGATTGGCTCCTCAAAATGCTCGTTCCAGTTTAATTAGTTCTTAGGGGTATTTTGGGGATTTCAGAATAATGCAAGTGCCAATAAATGTAGGGGTTGGGTTTCCACTCATACAGAGATTTGGAGTAGAAATTGGGGAAAAAGAGAAGCCTCTCGTAAGTGCATCATTTCTGTAATTAATTATTATTATTTTTTCCAACTGTTACATACAGAACTTGCTAAAAAACATTCAAATGGCAATAACTAATCAAAATATTCCAATTTTCAATAGGCAAAAAAAATCTCTCAATTCACCAAAATATTAAATAAATTCGACTACAACTCAAATTTTATTTCTGAACGCAAAGCAACAAAAAGAGAAATAACAGAAATACTATTTTGATGCATGTTATCATCTAGGTCACAATAATTCAATCACCACAATCTACATCATCCAAAACCCAATCTCTTGTTTCGAATTTCATAATTTCTATAGAATGAATTATGGTTTCCATCCAAAAAGGATATACAAGAATGAACCTAAGTATCAAAATTTAATAGCAATAAATTAATCTCAACTCAAAGGGCCATTTCGGATACCACAAGAAAGCCTTGTCAAAGGCTTTCGTGTGGCTTGTGGTATCTGCGGTTTTTGTTGATTTTTGATTGTCAAAAAATAAAATTTGACAAGGCTTTCTTGTGGCTTGTGCCTTGTGGTATCTGAGATTTTTGTTGATTTTTGATTATCAAAAAATAATATCAAAATATTTTTTTAATTGCTGGTGGGTGGGGAACTGCCCCCCTTGCCTCAATGCGGCTCTGCCACTGATTAAGAATGACTAAGAATTTCAGATCTCTCAACTTGAGCTCGAAAATGATAAGCAAAATTTCTCTCATAGTTAACTCCCATATCTATGGGCCTGGGTGTCAGCTACTACCATGTTGAACAGAAACTAAGGCTGGCTTGCAGAAGCCCTAGATGAAATTTGTTTTTCCATCTGTCGTGGATGGACCAACAATAAAACAGCTTAGCTTTAAGTAAAGATCAAAGAATAAAGTGTGGACAAACTAGAAGATCTTTTGATTACATTGGTGAATCGACCAGAATCCAACGAATTATGGAGATTTTTATGAATATATTTCACTAGGATGAAAAGTAGTAAAACCATAAGAAGTTGTAGCTAACACACATTGCAAAAAGAGAAGAATCCATTATTCAGCTACCTCATATTCCTGGACTATTATCCTTTTTCAGGGCGTGTAATAGAGCATTTACCTTGTGTGTACTTTCAGGTTACATCATATGCACATGGCTCATCTGAGTTACTTGGTATTCAAATTGACGCAGCAATAAATCCTGGTAAGTATGCATGGTTCCACTGGGAATTGGTCCTTTTTGAATATAACTGCTTTACAGATTGTTTGGCAAAGCTTAAAGTGATTTTACCATTTTGATAGTTAAGTAACGACTTGTTCTCAAGAAGGAAGAATTTGTACCGACTACTGAAAATGTGAAAGTTTTAACTTTTAAAAAGCCAAACACTTGTTAAGCTTGGTCAAACATTGTTCTCATTTATTGGTCAGTTATTCCATATATTTATAAAGTTGCTAAAGCTAACTCGATTGAAGTGTATTCTAGGGATGGCAAAGGGGCGGGGTACCCCGTCCCTGCCCTGATTCCCACTTAAGGTGGGGCTGGGCAATCCCTCATCTCGTTTACTGCCTTTGTTTCCAATAAATTTTAGGGTAATTGGGAATTGGGTTAATGAGTTTAGATAATCGGTTTGGGCATAAAAAAATTGGGCTAAGGTGATTTTAAATTAATTTTGAATTTTTAAATGACTACACAACCGGGGCGGGTCTGGGATAGGAGCGGCAGAGCGGTGCACCATGGGGCTTGGGTTTCTTGGTTCAAATTGCCATGTGTAGTGCATTCTTATAGCCATACGAGTAAAATATATTGTATTTTTTACCTTTATGCATCATTGCTTATGCGAACTATATTATAGGTAATAGTGGTGGCCCTGCATTCAATGACCAGGGAGACTGTATTGGAGTAGCGTTTCAGGTAGGTTTTGTATAGTCAAATTTCAATAGCAAAATCTGTTTGGTTTTAGATTCTAGCTTTGTTATTTACCTCTTCGCTTTAGGAAGAATCTTTTGGCCTACAACACCTTTGAAAAGTCACTGTCTGTTTATATCAACTATTTTGATCTCCTAGCTTCCAGACTGATGGGTTCCCTGACAGTCGATAGCAAATCTCATTTCAGTTGTTCGTTTTCACGAGAAATTTCTTTTAGGTTTACAGATCTGATGAGGCTGAGAATATTGGCTACGTGATTCCAACTACTGTTGTATCTCATTTTCTGGAGGACTATGAGAGGAATGGGAAATACACTGGTGAGGATTCCTGCACCCTTGTAATTAGAATGCGATGCAATGCTTAAATGTTACTTCTGATAATTGTAATAGCCAACACATTTTGGTTGTGTACCTTTAACCATTAATATGTTTGCAAGTCATGTTAGTATGCAAGGATTAATAGCTTAATACAACTTCATACAATTATATTACAGTAAGCTGATCCAGAGAATTGAGTCTTTATAATTTTTTTAATTCTTGTCATATTTTCATTATTTTTCACTGGCGTAGAAATTGGGTTTTCGTTATCGACCTGTCACTCATGGGTCAGAGTGCACTACATTCTTTCCTTTCTACCATATGGGGGCAAAACTGAGGCTTTTTGAGAGAAATCTGAGTTCTGTCAGATGATTTAAAGGTTAGTGGAGACCCCAACAACTCTTTGGACCTGCCATTGATAGAGTGACAATTGGGAATAGGTTTCTTGTCAAGAATATGAACTCCTGCGAAATCATTCATGCAGTGGAGAATTCATTATAAATTCATTGCATGTATCTTAGTAGATAATTTACAATTTAGTTTTTTGTTACTCTTTAAGGTTGTGTAATAACATGAAAGTAATTTTTTCCTGCTGCTCACGAAGCATATCAAATAAACATCTTAACAAAATTTTCAGGTTTTCCTTCACTTGGGGTGTTGTTGCAGAAATTGGAGAATTCAGCTTTGAGGGCCTTCTTAAATGTTCCCCCAAATGAGGTCTACCCTTTCATCAAACTAGACTAGAAGATCCACATATTGTTACTGTCTAAATGCTTATAATGCTACAACAATATGATTTAATACTTACTGTAGACTGCATAATCACAACTGAGTTCTTGACAGTTCTCTGGATGTCACCTGGGATTTTGGCTCGTTTAACATCAAGATTGCATGATGTTTTTACGCAGTGTGTGCCGTACAATTTATATTCCACAAAGTGCGTTTTGTCCTGTCTCTCATATGTTTTTTTACAATCTCTATTGTCTTACAAATTGAAAAGGTATAAAAGAGACACACCACATGCCTGTCGGACACGTGTCGGAGACACCAACAATGTAAAAAAGTTTATCAAAAATAGAAAATGCCATTTGGCATATTCGCCTCGTATCTGATGCACATCGGTGTCCAATACGTATCGCATATAAATGCTCACCCTATGAGTGTTCATGCTTTGCAAAATCTATGTAACAGTCACCTAATATATTTCCCATATTATTTTATTCTGCAGGGTGTACTTGTACGGAATGTTGAGCCAACTTCTGGTGCCAGTAATGTATTGAAGAAGGTATACCATCTTTCATATTGGAGCAATCTCTTTTGTTTCTCACCACCAATATGTTTTTGCATCACATGATGACTTGCAGTTTCTTGCATTTTTTTCGTACTTCAGTATGTTGCGCCATCCTGATGAGTTTGGTGTTTTATTATAGAAACATACCCTTGCAACAAATATCTTATTGTTAACCATTATAGAAAGCTATTCGAATAAAAGTTGTCAACTTTTACATCCATCCAAGATTGTAATTAGTTGCAGAAATTTCTGTTATTCATTGTTTAGCTGGATCAGGAATTCTATATTTCCAAAACAGAATAATTTTTTGGCAGAAATTCCTAATTTTTCTGGGTCAAATAATGTTGTCATGCCATCGCTGCATAGTTCATATAAAGTTTAATTACATACATCTGAATGGTACTGATGAATTTGGTTGTCTGAATTCAAAATTGATCCATGAAAACTTGTCGAGGTAGTGAAAAAGAGGCAACTCGATGGTAGCTGACTGTTGTGTTATTATTATTGTCTTGATAATTTTCGATTTTTGTGTTCTTTCAAGTATCAGAATAAATATCTAGGGCTACTGTTATTTCAGTAGCGTATTCTGAAAAAAATTGGGTGTTAGAAATCGAATAACATGAGCTCTCTCTGTCTTCCAGGGGGACGCCATTGTAAGTTTTGATGGTGTTCGTGTTGGTTGTGAAGGGACAGTGCCATTCCAAACAACTGAGCGCATTGCATTTCGCTTTCTCATTAGTCAAAAGTAAAATTCTTTACTTTGGCAATGAAGTTGAATTTTATATTTAACCTGCCTTGCAACCATTACAAACACTGCATTTTATCAGTAACTACTAAGTAACCTTGACATTTTTAGCACGTTAAACTGTACATCTATTGTTCATCAATAGCTAAAAGACTGCTAGTTTAATGCTTGTGCTTTATCATGTTATTCTTGATAAGTTGTGTGGATGTCAGTAGCATGATGTCTTCCGTACTGATGTAATTCAGTTTAATTGTTGAACTGTTAAGAGGAAGAGGAGATCATATTACTTTATGCATCAATCTTAGACAGTCCTTGTATTTAAATATGTTCTTTTCCAATGTTAATTTGATAACACCTCTTTTATCTTGACAGTCCTTACATGAGGAATTAGGTCTCTAAACTCTGTGCTCACGCAATAATTATTGTTTTTTTTTTCCTTTTTTGCCATTATTTAGAATTCCACAATTTTATATTCAGACTCTCTTATATTGCATGCTCCTATTCATTTTCCTATCCTTTCAAAAAGACCGTTCCTCCCATAGTCTGAATTATGGATCTACCACTACAATTAGCTTTCTATTAAGCTGACACTTGTCTTTAATTCTAATACAAAGAACCACTCAATTTCAGATTTGCGGGCGATGTAGCTGAGCTTGGCGTTATTAGAGGAGGACAATTTATGAAAGTTCAAGCCATCACGAATCCGCATGTGCATTTAGTAAGTAGAGAAATGTTTAGATCTTTGATTAAATTGCTTTCCTTTGGGATAATATGATTAGACATTTTGATACTGATGAATTTCTATATAAATTTCCTTTAGGTTCCATATCATATTGAAGGAGGTCAGCCTTCATATTTGATAGTTGCTGGAATGGTGTTTACGCCTCTATCAGAACCTTTGATTGAGTATGCATGAGATTTGTTTGTTTATTTGACTATTTTGCCTTATATCTATTGTTTGCCAAAATTTCAAATAAATTTTAGCATGGGGTTAGTATTGCTACTAAAACTAATTTGTACTTGTTCTGACAGGGAAGAATGTGAAGATACCATTGGGGTAGTTTTTTCTTTCATTTCTAATGACTCAATAATAGTATATGTCGCTTAAGTTCTGTGGTTGATTAGTAGCTTTTGTCTTCTGTTCAGTTGAAGCTGTTGACAAAGGCACGGTACTCGTTGGCTAGGTTCAAAGGGGAACAGATTGTGATCCTATCACAGGTATGTGTGCTAATACTTCCCAAGCAGCTTCTCACCCAAAAGTGTTAGTGATTAAGTCCTAATCTCAATCCCAAGAGCAATACTTAGCAAATCCAAAAACAGAAACACACTCGTAAACACTTAGATATACAGTAGTTAACCTCAACGTTAGAGCTCTGCTGCAAATTATTCACTATAATAAAGGAGGAGAATGGTTACAATGTTTTTTCTCACACACCTGTCTTGCAGAAAAATAGCCCCCTTGGTTTCCTTCATATAACATGGGAAACTAAGGCGACCTAATACAAGATACTAATGCCCAATATTCTCCTGTAATGAGGTTCCATAGTGTCACATCTCTTTGTTGTTTCTCTGGTTATGCCATGCACAATATGTGGTCTCTCTACTTAATTTTAACCTTTGACCCCAAAACTGTTGTTGCCATTACGAACCTCTCACACTAGGATACATGGCGGGGTTTATTACTTTTCAAAGTGTGCACCCGACCATTGGATTCTCACTTGACATACCAAAATACCTACATTCAAACCTGTCTTTCCAGCCCATATCATCGTATCATGCTTTTGTCATCTTTACACTGGTAGAGTGGCAGTACATATAGAGCACCACACAATTTGTTTGGCTGAACATTTTCGATTTGCAATTACTATAACAAGAAAGGGCAAAAACATATATAGTACTCTAATATCAGAATAGGATTTAAATTATATATTCACATAACCCTTATCTGAACTGATCTTCTGCATGAATTGCTGCTTAGGTCTTGCTAGGTTGTCTTAGACTTTGTTTGGCTCATGTTTATGTTGAAAGTTAGGATTAGATTATTTATTTATTCGAATATTGTTTTCCATGTAAATAGGAATTGTTAGCTGTTAGTTAGGGGTTTAAATTAGTCAGGATATTCTTGTTTTTAAATTTCCTAAAACTTTAAGAAACTGATTATTTCTAGTTGCTAGGAATTCTTTTATATACGGGTGTAACCTTCCATACAATAGTGAGATAAGAAAAATGATTTTCTACTCTGAATTTCTACAGTTTATAAATTGTTTGTAAAAACTCTAAGTCACTTTTTATCTACACATTTCGAGGGACCCACAAGTATTATCCACTTATCCACCACTCGTTTCTATCTATTTATAATTTTAAAAGTTTATAAACACTTCCCATACAGCACTAAGTGCAAGTTTTCCATAAGTGAATGTCATCCCATCTAAAAATTGGGGGAAAATAATATTTCTTAGTACATGGCTACATGCATGGAATTTTTCACTTGCTAACTAGATGTATTCTTGCAGGTCTTAGCTAATGAAGTGAATATTGGTTATGAAGATCTGAGCAATGAACAGGCAAGTTAAAAATAGCCTAGTAAGAAATGCTGGTGTGTATGTGTCTGCATGCTTGTGCATGTGTACGTGCATGTGTCAGTTGTAGACGTGAAACCTAAGACAAACTCAATTACAGGTTCTGAAGTTAAATGGAACTTGGATCAGAAACATTCACCACCTAGCACATCTGGTGGATTGTAAGTGCTAGCATCTTATGTCATTATTCCTAAAGGAAATATGTAGTCATGGTCTTCAAATTTTGCCTAATGTAGCACCTGGTTCCCATTTGAATTTTTTTGAGGTTCAAATTCTAAAACTTTCATTTTCGATGGACATGGTCCGTATTGTATGGAAATTGTCAAAGAGTCACCCGGCTTGCACATGATCATCGAGATAATTTAATCAATGGTTACTGAATTTTGCTATAGGTTACTATATTGCTCATCGATCTTTAAAAAGTTACTCGTTGCTCACCTAAATTTGAATAAAGTTACTCGTTGCTCACCTAAATTTGAATAAAGTTACTCATTGCTCACTGAACCTTGCTATAAGTAACAATGATGGAAATGATACGAGTGATTGATGGATTTGAATGAGCAATGAGTAACCTTTTAAATTTCGGTGAGCAAGTAGTAACCTATAGCAAAGTTCAATGAACAAAGGATAACTTTTTAAATTTTGATGAACAATTAGTAACCTATAGCAAAGTTCAGTGACCATTAATTAAATTAACTCCATGATCATATTAGAGGGTTATTTTTGGTCGACATTGTTCTTTTACCCTATTTTTTATTTTCTCCCATTTCTTTTCCCTTCTAAACTCTTTTTTTAAGAACGAAGAATACAACCCTTAAACAAAGGAGGTCACGTGCAAGTCATGTGATATCTAATAGAAGAAGTGACAGTTTCCATCCAGTGGGGACTTAAAAGCTCCTAAATTGAAAGGTTGGGATTTTGAACCAGAAAAATAATTGATTCAAGACCTGGGTGCTACATTAAGCAAATTGGGGACGACTGCAAATTTCCCTTTCCATGATTATGTAATATCTCTTGCACTCACAATGCTGCATTTGATCAGCTTGCAAGGACAAATATTTGATCTTCGAATTTGAAGACAACTTTTTGGTCGTTTTGGAAAGGGGAGAAGCATTGGCTGCATCGGGTTGCATCCTTAAATACTATGGGATTCCATCAGAAAGATCTTCTGATCTTTCTGAACCATATGTGGATTCTATAGGACACGTTGAAACTATAAATCCACACGAGTCCGTTGACCCTGCCATTTTAGATTCAGAATTTGGCTATGATGGACTTCTTTGGGCGTAAATAATCATTCTTTCTACCATTTAGGTTATATTTGGATTACATTATTGTACTTCACAGGAAAATTTTCTCATTGATTGTCTGGAAATTATTCTTGGTGAGACTTGTAGCATGCCTGAGGCACTGTAGTTGGCCTCTTTAGCAATTGTTGAACAAATGGAACTTTTTTGTTTAATTATTTTCAATTTTCCTTTTTTATTTGTGGGGGTAATGTTAGTTGATAGAGAATGTGCTGTTCAATTCTTTCTGATTTGTAATAGGGAACGAGACTTAACCTGAAAGAGAGAATAGTCTCTATTGATTAGGGCTGTCAGCAGTTTTGATTTGGTGATATTGGAAATTTTACAAAGACATTAATAGAAGGAATTATCTTTTTCTTAATATATTTTCCATGCTTTGCACATAGATGTCCTAGGCTATGTTTTGGGCCTCCATTCCAGCTCAATACCCAACACTCCATTTTCCTTAAATAGAAGATGTCAAGTTTATTTATTTTGTTTAAATTCAAAATCCACGACTTGGTGGATCCTGTAGATAATTGAAAAGCACATCGTTAGGGGAATATGCCTCCAACTGAGTTTTCTCTTTAGTTGTTAAAAAGTTATTTTTTAAAGTCAAATATTAAGTATTTGTATAGCTTATTTGAAAAGTATTTTTTTCTTCAAATTCATTTTCAACCACATATTCTTTTAATATAAAAATTTGGTTTGATGGATTTTATATATACTAGTTTTTCGCCCATGCAATGCATGGAATGTGTTATTTTGAAAGTAATGTTAACGTCTTGAATGTTAATGTTTGATGGAGAAGTGTATTACAAAATTCCCTCGTACATTTGTATAAAATAAATAATGTTT
>CAIGRO010258943.1:0-13076 GCA_903798355.1 Fraxinus baroniana
AAATGTTGCATTCCAGATGCCACGAGGATTCAAATATCTGATATTTCGTAAAGAACCCTTTTCTTTTACCATTGTGTCATGTCCATAGAGACCTCCCCTTGCTTTCTTACTATCTGGTAGAGCTTTTAATTACCAGTGAACCTTTAAGGAAAAATCAATCTAAACCAAGCTAGGAGAAGTGCTTTCATGCTGGTTCGCTTAGCAAATCTCTAATTATTATTCTCCCAAATTAGCAAGAAGGAAGAAGTAAAGAATAGACAGTCATGCAATACTTACACTTTTGTTGACGCTATGTGATGTGGCAGTCAATTTGACCATTTATTTAAATCAAATTAATGATCAATTTTTTTTTACATATCACATAATGTCAACAAAGATATACAATTTGAATGTACAAATAGCTTATTTGAATAATAGAAGTTGCATGAGTTCTAAGCTTTTCCTTGGACTGGTTGAGCCACCATGCTAATCAACATATAATGATTTAAATACCTCAATTGTAGTAAACTTTCCTCCAATGTAAATGAAAAGTTCCTCGAGTTGCTACTAAAATTCCCAAAAAATTATTTAATTTACCATTCTATTACTCAGCCATTTTAAAAATTAATGGATTTGATGAACTTACAAAATATTATCATTTTCGTCATTTTGTTTATTGTGTCATCTAATTCGTTAACTTTGAAAACGACAAGCAGTAGAGTAGTGGAAGAGATAACATTTTGATAAGATTAGTAACAAATAAAAGAACTTTTAAAGTTTAATGACAATTGAAAAATATTTGAGATAGTTTAGTGAGAACTTAAAAGACTTTTTAAAGTTCAATATCAATTAAAAAATATTTAAAAAATTTTAGTTATAATTGAAATATTTAATCTGAGTTTGAAATACTTTTCTTGAGAATGTCCAATCGATAATTCTAACAAAGAAAAATCTATTTTAATGCAATCGAGAATCGTGACCAATCTATTGAATTACAAGCATTCGTTGAATTTTTTTTTTCCCCTTTTCTGTACAATATTTTTTTTTTTTAATCTTAAATCAAAATCAAACTCAAAACTTTGAGATAAATAACAAAATGTCTAATCGAATTTATTCACATTTTAAAAATGAAAAAAATAAAATAAAAAAATCCCTCCTATCTTTCTCGTGGATTTATTTCCACTTGAAAAGGGGAAAAATTAGGAAGTTTCTTTAAACTGGATCCACCTATAGGAAAAAGTGTAAATTCCTTTGGAGTCCCCCAATCTTTTATAATTGTGGCAGTCACGTTCCGAACTTTCTATTCATAACAAACACGTCTCCAAACTTTTAATAAAATTTTCTTTTCTTCACGGTAAATGAATTTATACTCTATTTGATCATTGTATCTAAATTATTTTTACGTTGTGTCGATATTAATTCCTCTTTTTCATACTGCTTCTACATAGGTGACCACTTGTGCAAGAACAAAGTGAGTGTTAGTTTCTCTTAAAGCATAAAACTACGATGGAAAAACAGTAGTTATTCGATGGAAACAAGGGTGGAGAATCCATGCCTATGAGATCGAGGTCCCAGTAAACCAGAGGATAGATCTATCATCAAGTCCTTACTTTTGTGCAAGCTCCCGTCAAAATCTCCGTAAAATTCAATCTGCATTATAAGATAAAATGATATTTTTTTTAATTATGTAAGCTTAATTCAATCTCTTCATAAGCACAACATATAAGTGGGAAGTTCTATAAAGTCAAGAAAGGAAAACCCTAAACAAGTTTGCCTGAAACAGAAATGAATAATCAAATCCTAAAGGCAGTACGAATAATGGCCACAGAGAGAAAATAAGCAAATTGCTTTCAATTTTTGCACGAGGTATTGTATGCAGTTTTTAATACGGGAGGGCAATATACTAAAAAAGGATTTAGTTTATGTTTTCGTCCTTAAAATTGTCAAAGTGCAGCACTTGAGTCCCTACTAAGTAATTACATTTTCACAATAAATTCAATTTCTGTAGATGCAGAATTATCGGCAAAATCTCAAACAATTTCACCCTTTCATTACTTGTATCTTGTGTGGGTTAGAAAAGTAAGTGAAAAGGATTAACTTACAGCTACTTTAGCCTGAAGTTTCTCGGCCCATCCATTCATTACGCCACAGTATTTTTTTTATTTTTAGTTTTTATTATATAAGGAGTATAATTGTAAATTTATTGTGGTGTATTTATTGAAAATAAATTTTAATTGTGGTGTATTTATTGAAAATAAATTTTAATTGTGGTGTAATTATAATGTGGTGTAACAAGTAAATTTTGTAGTGGTAATATAATTATCCTTTGGCAATTTTTGAGTCAAAAATTGCTGCTACAGTAGGACCCACATAATTGTACAATGGTCTAATCAAATTAAAATATTTTGATAATTGTTGCCAGACAGGGGCTAAAAGGTTAAGGATATGGTTGTTACTAATTGAAGATTGTAGTAACGACTACCATACTTATAAAAGGTTGAGGGCTTCTGAATGAAATAAAAAACCAGTGTTACGTCATCAGATGACAGAGCTGGGTGACATCACACTGTTTTGTCAAATAAAGGTGCCGTAAATTTCTGTTTCCTTTCCTGCAATCTTCCTCCAACTTTCCTCTGCTCTCTCTCTCTCTTATCCTTATTTCTTCTTAATAAGAGGAAACCCTTGAACTCAGATCTCACAAATTCACACGCACGACACACAGTGAGTGAGTTGAAAAAATGAGGATTTTGAGTGAAACCCTACTTACAAAAAGGAAAATATTGATAGAAGAGTTAGTGAAAGGCAAAGAACTTGCAGCCCAGCTTCAAAACTTACTTAATAAGCCACTGAGAAATAATGGGTTTGTCTCTGCTGAGGAATTGGTTTCGGGAATCTTGAGATCTTTCACTGAGACCCTCTCTGTGTTAAGTTCAAAAGAAACATCCCAGATCGACTGTGGTGACGGCGACGGCAGGGACAGTGGCGCCTCAGCCTGTTCCGGGGATAGTCACGAGAAGAAGCCGGCAAGGTTGAAGGATCGAAGGGGTTGTTACAAGAGAAGGTGATTATTATTATTATTATTTTATTTTATTATTTTATTTTTATTTTCCCATTGAATTTCTCTTAGAAAATATTTAAAGACAACCCTCATCACTGGGGTTCATATATGTGGCCCTCAAAATTTAAATATTTTAGTTCCCTTTTTATAATTTTCTTCTGTCACTTGACATCAAAGAATATTTAACTAGGGAGATTAAATATTCAGTGGCAGGTTGTAATTCTATTTATTTTTATGAATTTGGATGAGTTTGCTGTGTGGGTTAGATTGGATTAATGCCACTAGTTATGTACATTAGTATTTTCCATGTACGGAAAATGCAAATTTTCATGTAAATTAATATATTTTTATTATATGTGAAAAAATCCAATTTATTTATATGTATTTTTAATTTGATTTTGCAGAAGGACCTCAGATTCAATGAAAACAGTTTCTCCTACACTTGATGATGGTTATGCATGGAGGAAATATGGACAGAAAAATATTCTAAATTCAGAATATCCAAGGTGAATATATATATATATTTGATTAAATAATTAAGTCAACAACAATTTCTAATCATTTGGATAGATTTTTGATATACAAATGAATGAAATTACAATAAAATTGAATCGAATCAAGAATTGTTTTTTAAGGTAAATGGCAATATATTTCTTAGGTATTCATATTTCAAGTCAAAATTACTAATAATTGCAATATACTATACAATTAAGAATTGTTTTGCAAATAGTATGCTACTTGACTCTACTCGACTTTTTCTATGCTATAGAGTCTTCTGTAAGTACTAAATTTATGGACTTTGTCATAGTATGCGACGCGACTCGACGCAACTCCACTTTTTCTATTTTATGCTATAGAGTCTTGTGTAAGTACTAAATTTATGCACTTTGTGTTGACAGATGCTATTATAGATGCACTCACAAGTATGAAGGCTGCAAAGCAACAAAACAAGTGGAAAGAATAAAGGAAGATCCCATTTTGTATCAAACCACATACTTTGAGCATCATACATGCACTAATGAAATGAGGGCTCCACATATCATTGTAGGTTCAGATCCTGTGGAATCCCTTAATTTAGTCAGTTTTGAATCAAAAATCACATTGAATCAGGACAGTCCATCCTACTCCATGATCAATACTTCTTCAGCCAAAAAAGAACCCAAACAAGACACACAAAGTGACATGTCTGATGTGAAATCATCACTTGAGGATTCTAATTTGTGGCAGAAAATAGTGCCAATGGAGCAAAAATCGTCTGGATATGTGCCGCTATGGGATCCGAAAACAAGATCTTATGATCATGATCTTGATCAAGAAGTTGCTTCTAGTTTTTATTCATGCTCATCAAATAGTATGCATAAGCTAGATGTGGAAGGTGTGTATCAGTTTGCTGATATAGAAAACATTCATTTTGATTAGTTAATTTCCTTTATTAGCTTCTGAATATGTTTTCCACTGTCATTTATGTACTGTACCATATCTGATTTCGATTATTCATAAACATATAATTATATGCCTTTGTTTTAAAGTTCTGTTTCTTTTATCCACTAGTCTACTATTATTTGAAGAATACAAAATTGTTTGTGTGGTCGCACATAAGATGTCTCATTTCAAGCGTGAACATGAACATGGTCGCCAAAGTTAAAAAAACGATGAAAGAACACTACACGAATAATTCGATATAGATATAATATTTCCAGAAATTAGTTGGGATAATGTTTTTATAGAAAATAAAAAGTAGACTACGTGTTCAAACCCTAGAGAACTAATATTATTCTATGATTTGTTTTGATGGAAAATGGGAAAAGACGAGAGTAAAGGTTTCCATTTAGTACTAATTTTGCTATTTATTTTTCTTGATGAGGACAGGGGAAAGGAATACAAGTAGAGAAATTATCTTCCTCTCAACTTCGCTAATTAAAGTGAATTTTTCATTAACTTAAATCACCGCGAACCTTATTAATGTTAAAAGAAATTTTTGACAACTTGTACTTGTCGTTTTTCACTTATATTTAAAGGAACTTATGAGAGGTGGAAAAAATAAGATAATAAGTGAAATTATCGTTTACAAGAAAAATAATTAAATACACGCCTAGTTGCACGTGACTATTATTTAAAAATAATTAAATTCCACAATTGAGGAAAAAGAAGATATGTTTAAATTTGCAGCAGCCATACATTATTCTAATTAATATTTTGAACTGGACCATGAGCAACTAGATGTTCATTTGTAATTGAATATTTCAACAAGGAATCTCGCAAATCTTAAATTGCAAGTAGACAATAAAATACCTCAGGAACATCTTCAAAAGGCATATGTTACAATTGTAAAATATCAAAATGGTTGTCATGTAGTGAGCGGCACACAGATAACCTTATTGTTTCAAAAATACTAGGGATTAATGCCAATGAAGGTTTGACGAGCAGTTTCATTTTTAGTTCAAGACAGTCTAACCAGTATCGCAAACAATAAATTCAATTATTACAACACACAAACTGTGTAGTTCAATATGCACTTTAGGTTAAACTCAAAAGCTTTATTATATAGTAAAAAAGGTTGAACCCCAACCTTGAGAGCCCTCACCTGCCCTGCCTGAGCTTTGGTGAAGAAGGTAAATTGTAGGTTATGCCTCCAAGGGTACAAGATGGAAGACTGCTTGTACAATCGCACTTATCCAAGAGTCAAATCCATATTTCAGGATTCGATTCCTTGATACGGCAGCCTCAAACAAAATTGAAGTTTTTCCACATTCCCCTTTTACCACTTGGAGATGTGTCCTGAGGGCGCTTTATTATATAGTAGAGAACATTACACAGGGTTTGTTTGGTAAAATTTATGCTTTAGCTTCTACTTTTTATAGAAGAGTTTCACACAAAAGCGACTTTAGGTTAGTTGTGTCTCAAAGCTCTTCTAATCAAACAAATCACTTTAAAAAATAATTATTTAAATATGTTCAAAATCAATTTCTTAGTGTCACAGACTTTTTATAGGCAGGGATTATAATCTATCTAGAAAATGTCGTGCATAAATTCTTGTAGAATACATGAGCTATTTATAGGTGCTTTAGACGTTCTAGAAATTTATCCCATTGTCCTCCACCACCACCAATAGTCCAGATAAATGGTAATGTCCACTAACATGTATAATGATGCTCCATAATATCCTTTTAACATTTAGGCCCGATTTGATTGGGTTATATTTTTCATAGAAGATGGAAGTTAAATTTCATTTCCAAATTTTTGCATTTTTGATTGACTAAATTTTTCATGGAATTGGTTTTCCACATTTTCTTGATTTTTGAGGAAAAGCTTTTCTCCATAGGTTTAGTGGGAAAAACTTTTATCTGCAACTTTTTTTTGGGCAATGAAAACAAATTATATCCCCAATTGTAACATATTTTATTATATTCAAACGTTGCAAAATAAATTATACTTTTATCACGGCCACCATGATAATATTTGTTATTGCCAACTACATATAGTTGTTAAGCCAAAAGACATTTATCGATCGAATATCAGTTGCCCATGCTTTGTGAGTGTGTTTAAAGGTATTATAATATTTAATAAGATTTTAGTTTTAAAAAAAAGTAGTACAATATCAAATTATAATTCTATGATGTAGTATGATACAATCTGTCTCGAATCACTCTAGTAGATCCAAAATGTGATGTGCGTTGATGATGAATGTAAGCTAGATATCGAATCCATCACCAAGGCTAATTTTGACTTTCCTTTGACTTTAATTAAAACTTTATTTTGACCAAAAAGAATTAAAAATAAATGAATTGACATAGTTTTTCCTGTAATCTGTACTTAACCAACCTGTAAATCAACAAAATACCCATAAAACCACATATGAAATATATTGAAAATCACGCCCCTCCAACATGTACCAACAAAGTGATACATAATACAACGAAATATTAACTACCTCTACTATAAAACCCTAATCAAGTATGTAGCTTCGATCTCCTCATCACCTCCAAGACTTAAAATATGATATATTTGTAATAAACTTTAGCTAGCTATCTCAAATAATATATACTTTCTCAATGTACATCCACCTAATTTCTAACCAAATACTTAACCCCAATTGAACATACACATAACCGAAGCTTATGGTGCATTTGGTTTACTGCTTTCAAGCTATTTTTAGTTTTCAATTTTTGCAAAACACTGAAAACATGTTTGATCCGATATTTTTAAAAATACATTTTCAAAAATCAGGATAAATTTATAATATCATTTTGAGTGTTTTCAGTGAAAATTTTGAGAACACTCAAAATATGGAAAACATATGTTTAAATAAAATTTGATTTATGTGAAAATTTAAATACTAAAAATCTTAAAAAAATAAAAATATAAAATTCTAACAAATAGAATTTTAAACATAAAAATCAAGAAAATAAATTCTAAAAATAGAATAAAATGTTAAAAATTAATTTTTCAAAATTTCAAATCAAATGCGTCTTCTACTTTTCTGTTTTGAGAAATAATTTTTCAAAATGAAAATCCAAACACATTTTTAGTAATCTTAAAATAGAGCCTTAAAACAAAATATTGAAAATGAAATTAAGACTCTCAAAACTAAAACACGAACCAAACGGGATCAACAAAACTCAAATCAATTGACTACTTAAATCCAAACTAATTTCTCTTTCCTTTACCCACTTCCTTTAAAACTCCAATGGCTGCCCCCTCATTGAATCTCAACAAGAAAAGCTTTATACTAGTCAATGCATTCTTCATTTTAATTGTTATCTAAGAATTAAAATATATTTATAAAATCCCACTTTTCAATAGCTTCAAAATTTGCCAACATGTAAATAGACATATGGGTAGACTAATCTTTAATAAACTCTACTATTTCAAACCTTTTTCCATGAAACAAACCAACATTAGGTTTAATTTTGAATTTAATCAACTACCCTCAAGAACCATATAAATTCAACAATTGAATTTAAGCTAATTATAATCCATTTTCCCTACATTACTGACAACCTTCTATTGAATTTTTTAATTAAAGGTTTCAATATTTTAATCTGGACATAGTCATTGTTACTTTTGTCAGTATATTGACATATTTGTTACTTCATCTAAATTATTTATCATAACTAGGTGTATATACATATGTATTTAATCATCAGACTACTTTGATAGATAACAACATTAATTCCATGTTTGGTACACATTAAAATTTTAATTCACATTCTTCTACTCAATTCAACTGCACATTCTTCAATAAAATAATATTTTCCATTACATCAATAATTTTTCCTTCTTTTTTCAACCACACATTCTCAATCAATCTACTTTTCCAAAATAATGTAGCTCAAACACACCCTAAAGCTGAAATCGTTACTGTATTTATTTAACTTGCTAAATTTTTTGTCTCGTTTCTGTACCTGTAATCGACGACGGAGATAGAGCATTAGTTACAGTATTCACCCCACTTTAACGACCAAGGGAGGAATTCTCCGAGAAAAAAAAAAAATTAAATAAACATGTTATAGCTATAAATGAAACACATCTAAAAATAACCAGTATCTTAATGAAGTACAACATATGCGCAGTAAAATAAAAAACAGTTCATAACAAATGAAGGACTCTGTATTTTGTTAAAAATTTGACCATCAACCATAAAAAAATCAGTGAAGTAGTTAGGAGTTTTTTAGTAGGAATTGGTCGCTGCATCTCTAATCCCAATTTGTTGGTTCATTACAAAAAGGTGCAGCTCAATTAGTAGTGTTTATTTTCTCTAGCAGTATCCCAATTCTCATCAATGGATGAGAAGATGAGCTCCATGCTATTGTTGCTGCTACTACCAGAATTAAACATAGCATCAGCAAACTCCGCCACCGGCTGGTAGTCCGGAAATCGAGGGCCGGACGGTCCTGCACTGCCACCGGCCGCGATATTACCAATACTACTAGGCCTGGCACCACCCATTGTACCGGGATACCGAAACGCTGGAGTATCGAATATGGTGGGTGTAGCTTCCACTTCTGGCGATGGCTTGACTTCAATTGACAACCAATGGCTTACGGGTGGCTGCATGGCAGTGGTTTGTGGAATTGTCCCGTGTTCAACGGGTGGTGGTATGGCGGCAGATGGTGCGGTGGAGGTGATGTTGCACATGTGGTTACCTCGATATGTCACCTCGAACGTGTAGAAATCGTCGTCGAGCCGCTGGACTTGCTTCTTGGCCGGGCATTGGTAAAATTTTTGGTGGGTGCATCTGTAGTAGCTCCTGAAATTTGAGGACGAAAATTGAAAAATGGCCAAATAATTGCTCAAATTCGTTTCTTCAAGATGAATTTCAACAAATGATTAGTACGAAATATCAAATGAAGAAACCATCAAGACTCGTTCATTAGCCCATTTGTCACCTTGTCTATTCCATGTGTTACCATTTTAATTTTTCATTGACTGGGTCACGTAGCAAAGGAAGACAACTATAACGACTGGAAGCATACCGGGGAACCGGATAGGGACTGAAATTCTTTCTATTGGTCAAGGGTATAATGAAAGATAAAGAGGTTTGACCCAAAAAAAAAAAGTTGTCGCCATGAAACGCGTTCGATTCTTAACATTTCACTCCTATTTGAGCCCAATTTTCTAAAATCTCATTTTTCCCATTTTCATTTTCAGTCACACATTCTTTTAATAAAATAATTTTGCACGTAAAATCAAAATATTTTATACTTTTTAACCACACATTTTTCGAAAAATCAATATTAATAAACTCATTTCTAAAAAAAAAAAAAAAAGGTTTAAGCAGATATCATTTGAATTTGTTATGTAATTTGATCCATTAGAATGCAATGATAACTGAATTCATTAGAAGAACGTTGATTAAGTATAAAAATACTAACTAAACATTAAGGTTTTAGATAATTCTCTTAATAAAGTTGATATTTTTAAAACTAAACCCAAAGTATTATTATAATATCAAATCTCATTAAGCTCGAAAGAACAATTTGATCTATCTAAAGCTTAAACTAGCATTCGGATGTTAATTGTTGGTTTGATCAAACGAACCGCCGTTTTGCATAGAAATAATAAGGGTAGAAATTTCATATCAATTGAATATAAAAATAGAAATTGTGTTTGTGTTACTCTTCTTAATAAAGTCAACATTTTAAGATGAAAGAATCAAATATTAACTGTAAGTATACCTTGGATGTTTACATCCCAGAATCTCTTTCTGACCATATTTTCTCCAAGTAAAACCATCTTCTGGTGGAAGTTCAAGATTTCCCATATGAGGAGCAGGTACCCTTCTTACAATTTTGTTAGCTTCATCCTTTCTATATAACCAAAAGTACAAGAAACCATCAATACAAGGTGAAGATGCCACAGATTTAGAGTATTGTTTACACTAGAGGAGTTTGACATGCATTAGTTATATGGGTTTATACATAATAAAAATTTAACATGAAATAAGAAAAATGAAACGAAAAAGAGAGATGCTAGATGTGCTACATAGGCGTATGAAGGCAATTAGTGTGTGTTTTGGAACTACTTTCTCTGGAAACTTAAGCTCTTAGAATTGAGACAAATTAATTCGTTTTAATTATGTTTCGAACTCGCCTCTTCACGTAGATGAGTGTGTTTATTCTTTATCAAAGACATAAAATGTACACTATTTTCATGAAAAAAGGGGGAAGGTGAGACTTGAATTGGACACCTTTGTCTATCATGATACCATGCTGCACGTGTGTCCGTGTGAGATAAATCCAGTGTGATTGATATTTTTTCTAGTAAATGCACCTATTCTTGCATGAACTTTCAAGAACTTCTTGAATTGGAACCTGAGGGAGAAGTTCTTTGATTCTTCCCCTTTAATTCCCATGTTATTTCTTGAACAAAACATCACTCTCTTCCAGGAAAAATTGAGAGCGGAGAAGGATAAAAACAAAAGAAAGCACAATGTGTCCCTCTGAGGGTACTCTTACATAAGAAAACAGTCGTGCACATTATCAAGGAATGAAGTTTCTTACCTTCTTCTGTGTCTTTTAGAAGATGGAGTCCACGGGATGGGATTCGATGCATCCATTGGCTTAATCTCCGGCCCCCTATCGCCCCTCCACCCGTCTGCACCACCTTCCACATTCCTTCCACCAGCCATTTCCTGTCCGAAGAGTTCCAAACGGTACGCGTCGTGGTAAGCGCTGCTGCTACTGTGGCCTAAAATAGCTTGAGCATTAAGCAAATCTATTGCCCGATTATCAGTACCTGTGCCGGCACCACTCCTTAACCATTCCTGCGTTCCTATGTCGAATTGTCGATGAACAACTTCGCGGGATAATCTATCTTTTACGCGACTAAACGCCCCAATGATCCCATCACATGATCTTAGAAAAAAATCAGGTTGGTTAGACAAATTTAGCAGGTTTTCTTCTAGGGCTTTAGCCAACTTACACCCATATAAAATCAAACCTCTGTTTTCTTCCATTTTTTTTCTTCGGCTAATTTGCGTTTGGACAATTGTACATTATAAGCTCATTTAAAGGATAATAAAAAATTATTTAAGAGTACTATGTTTCTGTGTTGGTGCCTTTGGGAAAAATGCACCAAAAGTATTCAAAGTATTTTGCATATTTTGAACACGCCGAGTAGAAGAAACCTTAGGAAATCATGACCAAGTCACTGGTCTATTTCCTAGCAATTTTTCATGTTCCTACCTACAAGAAGTCCACGAGGAGACTTGGCCTCATTGAACCAAAATGTAAGGGTACAAATTCCTCAAGTTTGAAAATTTGACTGATGATATAAAAATTTAAAATGGGTGAAAATTAAAAGATAATTATATTCTAAGGGCGTCTTCAACTGAGATTTTAATAAATTTTAAAAATTCTTTTAAATTCAGGTGTCCCCAATCGAAATTTTACTGAATTTTAATGAAATTCACTAAAATCTACGTGTCTACAAATGAGATTTTAACGAAATCCATTAAAAATTAGGTGTCTTTGATAACTCATAAATTTATATAGATTTCAGTAATAAGGGATTTTAAAAGATTTGATAAATTTCAAGCTTAAAAATTATTTTCAAATTTCACCATTTTTAATGAGATTCTCATGGATTTTGTAAAAATCTAATAAATTCACAAAATTCATTAGAATTTATAATTTTTTTAAAATTCATCAAAATCTCATTGAGTACACCAGAAAAATTAATCAAATAGGGATTAAGATAAATAATCTGGTAATTAATTAGAGATTATCTGGTTTGGGTTTGAAAACTTGACTTCTAAAGTTAAGACCATCTGGAACTGGAAAACCTTTTGTTTTGGAAGAAGTCAGATTCTTTGGATCTTAGGACTATAGTTTCTTCGAAACAGCCCATGACAAATGATTTTGTTCTTTGGTACATTTATGATACCTTGGAACTTTCCTGCTGTTCCTATCTTGTTGGGAAAATTGCAACAGCGATTCTCAATCTTTTAACGAATTAAGTCTATGCCCTCATCTTCTTTCCCTCTACCACCGCCCCATACTATCCTCCCTCCCATCTTCCATATCCCCGCTAGGCGCTAGTAGGGTTGGCAAAATGTTCTGTCGTCAATCACGGAACCGCCGTAGGGAGTGGGAACATGGACCGCGCTTCAACCCTTCCGGTAGGAAATTGGGATATTTTAAACCTTGTTACGTCATCTAGATTTTTCCTACGAAGTAGTTTTTATATCATTTCAACAAATTTTTAGGCATAAATTGTTATCAAATACAAAATGTGTTAACTAATGGTTGTATAAGGATAAAAATGATATGAAAAAACGCTAGGGATATAAGTACTACAACGAACAAAGATTAAGAACCTTAAGTGCAATTAAAATATGGTGCACAAAATAAAAATTGTGATATGAATATAATTACTTTAGTAAGGGTTCACATGCACTAAAGATGATAAGTTAGAGATCTAAGAGCTTGTTTGGTTTAGATTTTTTGGAGGAATAATTGATTTTGAATAGTGATATGATGGGAAATGTGTGGTTGAAAAAGAAGAAAAAAGTATTGATATAATGTAAAATATTATT
>CAIGRO010258961.1:0-14892 GCA_903798355.1 Fraxinus baroniana
GTCTTTGAAACCTTCTGGCCAGAATGAGATTGTTTTCTGTCGGATTTTGATGCTCCTCCAAAAAGAGAAGCGGCCAATTTCTGTTTTTCAGATGAAACCTCAGGTTGCTGCTTCCTTGAATCATAAGAGACATCATGTACTTTTGACTTTGTACTGCTTACTGACTCATGTCGAGTCGTCCCGTTATTACTTTCAAAGGTATCACTGCTTGAAGTAGATGGTGCAGTAGAGAAAGGACGACCCCATTTTTTTTGAACACCATCAAGTCGTAACTTGAGTTCTGATGACCCTGAACTGGAGACCGTTGGGGCAGATTTAGCAGGTTGGTGAACTTCTGCAACATAATATGGCTCAGGAGAAGGAACAAGTTCAGCTGAGGATGATACTACTGATGGAACTTTTGGAGGTACTGAGGGTTTAGGAAGCTCGTAGGCTTCAAACCTAAGAGCATGTGTTGAAGATTCATGATCTTGGGTTCTGAAGTTGCTAATATTTGACAACCCAGAGCGTTCATCCTCTGGAATATATGGCTGAGCTCCCTTTTCCAGTGATTCTTGGACATAAGCATCAAGAAATGAAAGCTTTTTGTCAATCTGCAAAGATTACAGATGTTACTAGTATTAATAAAATGAACTTATAGCATGAAAATTGTCAAGGAGCAACTAATATTATGTGAACAAACGCCAACACAAGCTCATAATTTTATATAAACAGAGATACTATGATACCATGACGAGAAACTAATATCATACTAATATAATCTAGATTGTCTCAAAGACTCGTGATTCTTCAGTGCCAATTTCAAAGAAACAGTAAGACAGACATATTAATGAAACTGTAATTTAAAAAGTAAATTAATATACCCCGACCATCATACCCAGTGCCAAGTTTGGGAAGAGCTTGAGTAAATAGGGCTAACATACAAAATATTTATTATTATTTAATCTTTCTGATAATATCATTTATTCACTGGGTTTAGTGGCGGACACAATTTTTAGCATTTTGTCTTCTAAAATATAAATGAAATATAGCAAGGGAAAGAGGAAGTGATTGACACAGTGGGACAACTCAAGAAAGAACGATAACAACCAACTTGTAAGTTAGATATTAGTTTAAAAAGGCATTGGATCTTCCTCTGAGCCCACAAATTGTGGCGACATATGCATTTCTGAGTCTAAATTCTTACCAAAATGCTACCAGTTTTGCCAGACAAAAATTATAGGAAGCTGGAGAAATAGATCATCACGGCTTAACTTCAATGAAGAGGCTTTCTCAGATCATGAGAGTCGTAGCCCTACAGCCAGGATGCAAGCAAACTTGAATTCCTGAAATGCGTTAGTCCGGTATTTCTAATCAAGCCATTTCAAAATGTTGACTGCTAGGGCTTATAGTTCTTGTAATTATATTTTCCTTCTCTCTTCCTATTTCATTTTTCCCAGAAAAGCATGCAAATATCCCCTCATTAGAGAAACTATATGGAAGGTTTAAAATTGCCCTTTCTTGTACACGAAGAACTATCTGTCTCTAGCAATCTCCTTTATGGCAGTGTCTTCCTGAGCTACAGAAACTGGGCCGGGGGACAAAAAAGCACTGACAATATTTGCTATTTTTTATGATTGGATAATCAATATGCGAGGCTTGCAAAAGAAATCAAGTTTTAACTCAACTATGCTAAAATTATCCTAAATTACTGAGATTTTGCAGCAAATCAGGCCAAAATTAAATGGAAAGAGGTAGAACATTAAGTGCCTGTTTGGGAGGTGATTAAATTATAATCTAAGTTGATTGAACATAATTCTTATCCACACATTTTGTAAGACCCACGACTACTTCACACTTATTATCCACACATTCATGAGGATCCACAACTTATAATCACTTAAATTTTAATTTAATCACTTCTCAAATATGCACTAAGTAGTGAACATCTGACTAACTAATAAAAATGCAGGAAGTACATGGTAATATCACTAGAAAGCAAGCAGAAAGAAAATATATCCTTCTTTTCCATCTAGATAAATAATTAAGATGTCTCTATCAGCAAGATAAAAGAGTGTTTTTTTTTTTCCCGCAATCATGTTCCCAAAATGAAGTAAATACAAGCAGTTTTACCCTAATTCTCTGAAGATGAATATCACCTCAATATCTTCACAATTTGCATCCACTGGCATAATATTCTCAACTGCACGAGCATCCAAGCCAATGATTGCTTGAAGTTCATAAGCACGCTGCTGCAAATCTGTTGAGTGGGATGCTAATAATTCTTCAACCAGGGATTGACACTGCAGCAAGCAAGAAGGTAGCCAGAGAGAAAATTATATCTCGAGTTTGAATAATCAAAGATTTGTATCGAGAAGAATTCATATTTTTCTACTAATTAATATTTCTCTAGTGCAAAAACATGCATGAAAATCAGTAATTCCAATTAAAGAAATTTATTTTAAGTACCCATGGAAAAGGGGCAACAGATTCAATTACCAATGAACGAAATTTTCAGTTAAATGGTGAAAGAAATGATATTTTTTATATTGTTGTGAGTGAACCATGAGAATTAGTAGCATAACAAAGGCAAGAAGAGAACAACAGTAACTACTAACAAGAAGTTGAGTATACTGGCGACTTTTTCTCTTTATATAATGAACAAAAAACTAATTACCTCGTTTTTCATGATACTCAATAATAATAGTATTGTTACTGCTTATATATATATATATATATTTTTTATGCATATAAGAATAACAAAAACAACAACGACATTGTATTGTTCTTATTATTTCTTCAAAACAGAATGTGGAAGCTTAAAATGTTAACGCATGTCCCATGAAAGCAAATTGTAAAAGTGCAATCATTACGTCAAATTCTCATTTAATGCCTGACAAAGAAGCTAATAAATTCAGATGGGGGTATGCCTAATTTACACCAAAAGCATGCAACAAAAGCATGTCCTATGGAAAAGTAACAAAAGCATGTCTTACGGCGACGAAACAACTCAACTCATAATAATAAACAAAGAACTACATGTGAAAATATGTGCTATTAAAATCTATATTCCCAATCATCTGGAGTAGAACTTGTGAGATGCTGCATGAACATTCAAGTTTAAGCAAAGCAAGCTCGTATATACAAGGGCATCATATTGGCATGCCAAAGCAGACCCAAATATGGTTTAAAATCTCCTACCTCAGGTAGCATGTCCACTTTTCTCCCAGCTGCTATTTCGAACGAATATATCTTCATTAGTGATGTTACCGCATATGCCTTCAAAATAAGAAGGACATCACCAAAGCATACTCAAAAGCAATCGTTCAGTACAGTGATAATCGAATCTCATTTCTCCACTTAAGCTCATACACTATGGTGATTCAGGGTATGCATGGCAAATCATGTTCAACTTGAATTAACATTACACTTAGTTGTAGGACTGCTTTTAAACAATTAACTTCTGTTTGGGAAGAATTTATAAACAAATTTACAAATAGATAGAAATAAGGGGTGGATAAATGGATAGTACTTGTGAGTCCATTGTATGGTTGAATTGAAATTTGACCATATATATATATAATTTTAATATTGCTGTTAAACTTTAAAAACTGCACCATTCTAAACATGATTTATGGGTTGATCATGCCAGATAAATATATGTGTTGTATCACTCAATTGGCATAATTAAAATAAAAAACGTACTTTAACAGTGTCATCAGTAGAGTGCGCCTCAGCCGCATCACATAACTTCCCAGTGATATATGAGGCAGAATACTTCCCATCTGCAGTTCCATATTCCCCCAAGACCCAGCAAATGACCTGCAATGCAATACTTGGTAAAAATTTACTTCTAGAATAGATTGTGATATAAAACGAGAAAATGAAATATGAGAAACTGAGTGTGATAGATTATAGATGGAAAAATAGAAGGATGGTGAACAGAACATACTTGAAGAAAGGTAGACGGAAGTTTTGGCTCACCAATAATTCGAAGATATGACTCCACCTGAACCCAACAAAATATTTTAATTAGAAGTCCTCAAAAAGAGCACAGTCATAATTACAACATCTATTCCATTCTTTTTATGACCAAAGAAAAAGAAAAAAAACACAACTATAATTCATCAAATCAACATTTTTAAAACAAGAAGGATTAAAGGAAGAGGAAGATAAACGAGATCTCTGATAGTCAAAACACAGCAGATGTGAGCATACCCTAACTTGATCCACCTATTCCACTCTTATAAATGAGCAGAGAAGAAGAAAAACACTCTCCATAATTTCTAAAATTGAGTTTTAGAAAAAGCAGGATGAAAGAGGAAGTAACGATAACAAAGATTACTGGTGGTGAAAACTGAAAACACACCAAACAGGTTAAAGAAGAAACAGCCTAACAATTAGCTACTTTGTCTAAGATCAGAAACAGCAGAATATATGTTGATCTTTCACCTACATTCAAAATAGGATCCATAACAACCAACCTTATCTCATAGTCCAAACAAATCCATTAAGATCAGAGGAGCAAAAAGATTAGAGGAGAAATCATCACAAGAAGAAAGTCCTTAGACAACTCATCATCTTCATTTCCCGACTAGACAAACCACCCCATCCTTCCTTTTAACAACAACGAAATTTTCACAATCCTAATTCAACATCGCTGGGAGTATAGCGTTGGCAAATGGAGTTTACTACATTAGTCTGCTTCCGACGTGGTTCTTACAATTTCGAGGCCAGTCTTTTACTTCTTGTTCTTGGTTTGGTAATTCTCTGCCTTACATGGAAACTTGTGCTTTAGTTGTGTAATTTATCCAAAGTACAATTGCAAGGGTTCTTTCATACTCCTTTCCAGATTGAACATTGAATGAAAAGGGTATCCCATAAACATGATGAGCTTTTTTTCCTGGATCACCTCACTGCTAGTCATGAAATCTATCAGAACTACAAAATGCATTACTAGCATATTTACATGCAATGCAATAAGTAGAAACATACACACACGAATCATTGCTCAGGAAAATTATTCAAAATAACCACAATAAATGAGTTCATAACTCGAAAGGGTTGTTAAAAATAAATGAACACGTCTAGACTGGAACAAGGCATGCGAATTGTGAACCAAAACAAAAAAGAAACTTGTTAGGATACATACAGCAGATGATCTGAGTTGATTATCTACAGTATCATCATCCTCTCCAAATCCCTCGGCAATCAACCGCATCAAGTCATGTGCAACTTTAGTATTAACTAGGTCCCCCGCATGCTCAAATACCTTATTCATGGTCTAAAAAATGTAAACACAGCAAAAAATGCAGAAAATCAGTAACTTCAAAAATATAAAAGCAGAGTCACCAGGAAAAGAATAAAAAACAGTATGAATTGGTTGGTAACCTGTATAAACCACTGATTACTTGGTGCAAATTGCTCTGCTAGTTCAACACATCTCGACGCTATTTCAGTTTTGTAATGACGATCATTGATGCTTATCATGTAATCGATCATACGATCAACAATGACTTCTACGTTTGATGACTTTGTCATTTTATAAAGCAGATCAAATGTCTTGCGCTTTAGGGTATCATCTGGGTCCTGCACTGAGAAGCATGTCAGATTTTGAAGTGAAATTGATACGAAAATCTCAGTCATGAAATATTTTATCATATTCTCTCTGTTTCTTTTTTTTACATCAAGCACCTATACATCTCTTTTATCCATCAATTTCCTTTAACCCCCTTAACTGTGCATCATCTCAGACACAAGGAGACCTTTACATTCCTCTTAATATTATCTGTCTTCTACAAACATGAATTCAGTCCTAGTCCCACTTTTTCAGCCCATAAAACGTTCATACAGTAGTAAACCTTCTTTCATCGGATAGAAGAATTTATTAGTGCTCAAAAAAGTGGATCATCTAATGAAAATTTTCTATGAGTATAAAACATCATTAACTAGAAAGGTCAATCTGCTTTTAGAATCCACACGATAAATCCATTATATTAAACTAACAAGTTTCCAGCAGAAATGACACATATTTAGGGAGTATATCAATTGGCAATTTGGAGTAGCAAGATGTTTGATTTTAAAATTCTTTACAATGGGAAGTTATTTTTTGAAGCACTCAGCAAAATTGCCGATGGGCACGCTGAGATAATTATAACAAATGTACGACCACTAAGATAAGTATGAGCTTGTGTATCTGAAAAATGAAGCAATATAGAAAGTGTTTTCATTATTCCATCAAATAAAAATCTCACTTGCTTCCCATTGTATGAGAAAACAGCATTTCTCACCTCTAAGCAATCAATGACCGCCAGCTGGTGCTGTTCTGCAATATCTGGGCTTATTCTTATCACCCGACCGAGAGCATCAATTCCAAGATACTTCAAATTGTGATTATCACTCTGTCATCAGATAAACATGTAGGTCTGTAAGATCCAAAATCCCAAAAGCAAACTGGAAAAACAAATCACACCAATTTGCAAAATACAGACCTTCAAAAATTTTGAAATGGTGTCTGCTGCAGATTCAAGTAACTTTGGGTTGGGATGTATTGAGGAAATACAGCATATGCACTCATAAAGAACAGCATTCCCGATATTACTAGCTGAATCACATTTTCTCATTATGTCACCTAAAATAGTATACATTTGTTCACTGGACTTTTTGTCACCATTACCCAGTAATGACAGAATCTTCATTAACTTAATCTGCACAACAGAGGAGACAACTATTCATAATTAACAAACAGATGCATAAATTGCAAGAAACCTGAAAATAACATATAAATTTAGGTATTCTTCCAAGCTAAAGCCCTAACCAATTCACATCCTTTGCAGCTAAATAGTATTCTCTGTTTGTTCCAAAAAGATGAGTATTTATAGGGCATTTAATTTACCCTTCCAGGGTTTATTCATAAAGATCTTAGCCTATACTTCTTGAAGGATCCATACCATACAGAGAGCACATACGGGGGCTGGGTTGTGATAACAAATCATCTCCTAGTCCAGAAGACAGACAGACAGGTAGAGAATACCAAGAGGAGCCAAAGAGTAACTTGTGACTGCTTTTCTAAAGACATGCCCAAGTACACTATATAAATCCCATGTCTACGATTAAAAGGACAAGATGCGAAATCTTTAAATGCCGATGACATTATTTTACAACTTAAACAAGGTGTCCTCAGCAGCAATTGTAGAAAAAAAATATGAATCCGATCCTAGCAAACTATCCACTTCTGTCAGGTTGTACATCAATTAAGGCTCGACAAGATGTCCTCAGCAGCAATTGTAGAAAAAGATATGAATCCAATCCTAGCAAAACAATCATATCACGTTGTACATCAATTAAAGCTTCACAAGATGTTGCACTACATTCCTTATTGTTTCTTTTTTCCCATTATATCAGAACAGACAGTTACAAATACATAGACTCTATCACGTAACTCTAAAGATTTCAATCACTGTTATATTTGTTACTTGATTCCTAATAAAATTCCAGATCTGTCTATTTTCCCAGCCACACAACCCATCCCCACAAAAATAGTGAAGATGTGACCATCAATTTTGAGATGGTGGTGCATGTCACGAGGATCACTGCAAGAGATTAAATTATCTGTGAATTTAAGAGCAAGAACTTATAGTACCATAATTGATAGAGAGACGTACATTTATCTTTTGCAAGGTAATTAGAAAGGAAGGCTATGAGCTCTCTCTTTCTCTCTCTCACTCCAAATTTTCTGCTTCACATCCTTTTTAGAAAATAAATCAACTTATACTCTTTTAGAACTTGGAAAGAAAAAGAAAAAGAAAAAAAAAAATACACACGTGGAGAATCACTTAACAATTAACACTTCAATTCCCAAGTGATTCCAACTGACCATAAACATGTAGAGCCGCATCCAAAGCTTTCCAACCCATTTGGTTTGCTTCACTCCCTTTCATTTTCTATATTCCACTTTTTATCTCAAAGTGTGTTGTGTGTACTCAACATTAAAATTTTCGAAAGGATCAATCCAAACTCAATACAAATAGGAAGAGGAAAAAATTGGAAACCTAGTAGTATTTCCTATCACAACTTTAGAAGTGAAAGATCATTCCTTGAACTATTAGACTCTCCATAATCGCCAATTAAGATTCTTATTGACAGATAAAAGCACTTCTAAGCACGCAATGATTCCAAAGTTCCAAAAAGTCATGAAAGGTATGTGCTTTATGTTTGACAACCTTTTTTTTTTTTTGGAAAAACAATTGTTTGAACAGAGATATTAAGGAGAATGTGTGGATGGGGAAAAGTTTTGGGTTTACGTGCAAAATAATTTATTGTGTGAATGTGTGGTTGAAAATGAGTATGTAGGAAAAAAAGTTTGAAAATAATGGTTGTCAAATAGGGGCCTATAAAACTTTCATACTTTTCTGGTCCTTTTTCATGCTAACCATTGTTTTTCTGTTGTTGTTACAATGACGACAAACAAGAATATTAAATTTAGTGCTTGTGAGGAAGAGATTTGCGAAAAGTGATTTTTTTGGAGAATGTGTAGTTAAAAAGTATGGCAACGTTATGGGGAAATGTAAAAAAGGTTTTTGAAGAATGTGTGGTTGAAAATAAGTGTGGGAGAAAAGTGATATTCAAAAAATCACTTTCAAACAAGGTCTTAGTAAAAAAATTCACAGAATAATGACATTTGAGTATTTGGTAGAAATAAGAAACTTTAGTGCGAAAGTTTTACTCACACCATTGCATCCTGGTTATACCCCGAAAGAACACCATGAAGTATGATATCGGTCCAGTTATAATACATTCAAAGTTGAGTATATGAACCTAAAGAAAAATCAAAAACATTTTAGGTACCTGAATAAATGGAGCAGGCATCTGATGATAATCATAACTCTTTGGCAGTCTACGTTCAGCTACTTGCTTAAGAATGTTGACAAAACTGACTACCAAATCCTTGAAAGAATTAACATCAATTGTAATAAGATCAAAAAGAGGGCAAAGAGTTGCAGCCATAACACCCGGATCATTGTCACAAATCCTCTGCAACAACAAAAACAACAATCAATTCTAGGAAATTAAGAACATTTCTTTCCTGATACATAAACAAATCAATGTGAACATTAAATAAGAAAATCCTTTTTAGCTCCCAAACATTGTTGACGTCACTCTATTTCATTGCAATGCGTCCAAATATCCATGTGAAATTGACAATAGACATTGACAAGTGTACCACTCTCTTCTTTCGGGAAACTTATATGATTTAAGCCCCTGTTTATCTCCCATTGTTTCAAACAAAAAAAATAAAAATTCTGCACTCATTTTCAACAACGCATTCACACAATAAAATATTATACACGTAAATCCAAAAGTTTTCCCTACTTTTTAACCACACATTCTCCTAAAAATCATCATTCAAAACTCTATTTTCCACGAAAAAAATGGTTGTCAAACAGGGGCTAAGTGTGTTCTTGAATGACCAGGACATAGTATATATCATTCACAATGAAAAATTAACAAAACTAACAACCACTGATTATTGCTCGAAGCCATTGAAAGTAAAAATAAATAAACAAATTCCAGTTTTTATATTCGTAATCCAGAAATTGTCAACTTATCTCCACATATCCTCATTTTCGATCTTTCTAATAATATAAGTGAAAACTTAGGCTAAGTTTAAGCAAAATTACTTCCACATAAATACATGATCATGAAAATGTCCAATAACATACTAAATCCTTATCATGATGCTATACCTCTTTTGCACAAAACAATATTTTCATATCCCATATGACATATTCTGCTTACAACTAGAAAAGAAAAGCCAACCAATTTAACCTTTCCACATTCATCTAAACATGCATGCACGAGTGGGTAAGTAGAATTATTGATGTTTGCATTATATACCACAATATCCACCTGCTCAGTTACACGTTTTATAGAAAGATATTGATTTCCATGTTCAATATTAATTCATAACATATACAATCATAATCAAAAAAGAAAAAAACAGTTAAATAATTCTTCAAGTGCTTGTCCATTGAGAAAGCACACCTTACGGAAATTGGAAATCAGATGGGAGACCGAACCCGGTGCCCTCTGATAAAACCTATGGAGCGCCATCACTGCCTTCTTCCTCACCGCCTCTTTCTGATGCCCCAAAAGCTCCACCACCTGCGGCAACACAGCAGGTATTGTCTCCTCATTAATCAATCTACACACGGCATTAAGAGCCGCACAAACCACCAAATAGTTATCACTCCTCAAATCCTTCTGTATCGTATTGACAATCAAAATTATCAAATCGTGATCCTCATTCAGAAACAAAGTCACCGCCAAATAACCAGTCCTTTTCAACAATAAACTCTCATCATGGGTCATTTTAACAGCATGAATATATCCAAATGACGCGTCGTGGCCCAGCATCTCAACATAAATGAGACGTATTAGATACTCCTTGAGTTTGTACTTCGGGGTATTCGGGCTAGATAATCGGGATTTAAGGGTATCTATTTCGCGCAAAACAATGCGGTCCTCCTCCGCCTTGGATCGGGTTTCGCCAATGGATTTGATGAGGTCAAGAAACTCCTTGGAGTGCCCAAACCCGCCTTGGGAGCTCATTGCGAGCTCCCGGCCAATTGTCTTCAGTTGCTCCAGCTTTCAAGTCGGTGGGATTTCCCTACCGGTCCGAAAATTGATATATTTCGGATCAACTTCGAACCAGATGATGAGAATATGTGATTGAATATTGAGATATCTTTTTGAATTGGGATCTGGGAGATGAACTTGAGTTGATGAAAATCTACAGAGAGGGGGAGGGGTAAGGGCGTGAAACAAGATTCGTTTTGTGTATATAGGACACACAGAGAGAAATGCAGTTTAAGGGGCTAATTGAGGTACAAGATTTAGGCCATATTTGATGTCGACCAAATTTTAATTCATTTTTTTATCACTTCTTATGGATTATATTCCCTCCATAAAATAATATTACGTATAAATTAAAAAATATATTCTCTCAATAAAATAATATTACGTATAAATTAAAAATTTCTTCTTACTTTATAATCACACGTTCTTTAAAAAAATACTATTTCAAAATCAATTTTTTTTTTTCAAATAATGAAGGTCAAACAAGGCTTAATTCGAAGGGTACAAAAAATATCTTATGGTCAAATTTCAAGGTATTTTATAGAAAAAAACTCATTCTTGAAATACTTTCTATTTTATTTTTTATTTGATGCATATTTCTATTTTCTTCCCTTTTCTTTTAATATTACTCTAATCAAAATGAAATTATAAGACACTATGTTCGACAACTATTATTCGGAGAAAATAGAGTTTTGAATAGTAAATTTTAGAATATTTCTTTTGTTAAAAATTAGTGATTTTTTTTTGAATTTACGTGTAGAATATTTTATTGTGTTAATGTGTAATTGAAAATGGACAGGTAAAAAAAAAATTGAAAATAATGATTGTCAAATTGGGCAAAAGTCATTTTCAATAAGATTTTGACTGTTTATAATTTTGATTATTTTTCAGTTAAATTTAATTAATTTTTTCCAGTAAAAAGAAACATAAGTATCATCTCCTCTTCTTCATCAAGACTGAAGTAGTCCTGAAGAGCTGATACCTCAATCTCCTTGCTTTTCATGCTCTTAATTGCCTCGGTTGTGACTAAAAACGCCGGCAACTGTGGTTATAACGAGAATCTTGTAAGCGAGAGCCATCCTCCTCAACTTATGTCCATCAATTTGGTCAAGACTATCACCGAACTTGTAATCACCATCATTTGAATTTGCCCATTAGCGATTGTATTGCCAGCATGAGGTCGCCCTTCAGGCATCTTCAGTACTCGCTCTACTGGAAAACCTTCTAGTTTGTGAATACAAGTTTGGTTTGGATTGTATGCAGTCACAACATCTTTCCCAACTCAATGAAGAATATCTTGGAATAGCAAACCAGAGAGAGAATGTAGAGGGGATGCAGCATAATGTGGTAAATGGACAGAATCCAGGAGACAAAGATCACTCCGGCTTGGTTCCCTCTGGTGATCCCAAGGTGCGGTGAATTCAAGGAGAGTGTTGTTTGTGCACGGTGTAATTGATACAACACAACCTATGTTTTAACTGAGCATTAGATCTCTGACTTTTCTTCCAACATATAGTGTAATCATTAGATGCCTCTGTTTGCAGCCTGCATATAACAAAGATGATTTCTTTGATACAATATCTCGTAGTCGTATTAACCATGGAGCTAGGAACACACAGAACCCATTTTCTGTGCGAATTAAACATGACACTGAGGTTCGTGAGCATTGTTATACACTAGCTTTTCATATGAAAGACGGGCATAATGTTGTTCCTACAGAAACTTAGCATTTTCTCTTCTTTTGTGTTTACGCGGACCTTCGGCAATTTTCAACAGAAATCTCATTCAGGTTATAGCAGCGGCTATGCTGGTCGACATGGTGACAACCGTGGTCCATGGTCAAGGCAGAGGTTACATGCGGAGATGACAGAATATTCCTCGATACAGAGGGTACATCAGCTGCAGTATTAACTTCCTAGTTCGAAATCTTTTTATCCCATCTCAAGAATGAGCTCCGGTTGCACGATAGCAAAGTAATGGCAGGTTCATAGTATTTTATAGCCCCTGTAACTGTATATCAAGATGATAGTTTTAACCACTATATCCGTGTTTTACGGTCGTCCTTGTATTTCTTTTCCTTTTTCTTTATTTTTTGTAAGAGGTTCGACTGACTACTCTCTACTAAACATTTGGCAATGTGTGCCATTATTGGAAGATACGAATTATTAGGTTGTTTGGATGACAGTATGTCACTGTGGCAAGTATTAGTTCAGTGTTACTTCGTTTCCTCCATTTGAATGAGATGTTTCATCAATTGACTTTTAAGTCGTAAATTTTTCTTATTTCCTGTACTGTCCCTCTCAGTATCACTATATATTATTGAATGTCTTGTGATTGTTAAAAGATTTAGTTCATTTGGATTTTTCAGTCGACGTAGCAATAAATTAAAAGAAAATGGAGCGATATAAAAGAGAAACACAATTGCTTTGTCTAATCTTAAAAAAGAAACTAGTCGAAGGTGACTTCTTCAAGAAGTTATTCTACAAAGTAAAAGCCCGTAATAAATTTTAAATTTATCGAGGATAAAGTTAATAAAGGACCATAGAAGCAGTTGGGACTAGTTGAATCATTTTCCTGTGTTAGAGATAGAGGCAAGCTCGTTAAGTGTAGCAAGGAACGAGCATACAACCTGTGTCAAAAACTTAATTCTATATGCATTCGCTTGTCCATGAATACATTTATCATTTCTTTGTCATTCACCACCTATCAAAAATTGCGTAATAGATAGCTAAGTGAATAAGACATGTATAACTCTATCAACACATTTGAGTGTTTCCGTGTTCATTTGATTCACGAATTCTAAATTTTCTCTCATTCGAACTGTGCGTGCACTTTCGTGTCTTCTTCGACTCCCCTTTGCCTTATCATTACTATGACCGAACCTAGGGTTAAACCAAGAGTGAGCACAGCCAGTATTCCTGAGCCAATATAGATTCCAGATTTGACAATGTAGCACTCACCATCTAACCATCCTTCCCCAAAGGGCTGGCCTTGGCTCATGCTGGTGGCTGCACTCATTAGAATAACAGCAACTCCAAAGGTGATCCTGTTACATAATTTAATATCAATTATTAAAACAGTGTCAATATTTTAAATTGTATATCTCAGAACTGACTAAGAAATCATAGAATTTCCAGCTGTCCACGTTCGAAGGTCCTTCCACTTGGGAATTTGGCTAAAAAACAACTCTACTGGTTGAACAAGTGACTAAAAGTCGTGTCCACCTGCCCCCATGAGTTCCTATTTGATTTAAGTAAAAATCAAATTTTTAATAAATTTTGATAAAAATTGTACGAGTGGAAACACTGGTGACATGCTCGACATGGAAAAATTGGTGACATTCTTCATACATCGAACTGAACTCGATTAAACAATAAATAAAATTACATTTTTTTTCTTCAATTCTGTCCCTGTCTAAGTGTAACGCAGTAACAAACATGGAATGAGTGGAATGGAGAAAAGTATGTGTTGGATAGAAGAATAAACCATGCGATGAAAAGCAGCTTTTCTACGCGATGAAAATAAAGATTTACTTACCATGAGAAAACCAGCGAAATGGTAGCAATTGTAAGCCTTTTTAATTTGTTATCACCACCACTCCTATGATCTCTCACACTAAACTTTCTGCAGATGAACAAGTTTCCGATGACCTGACCGGCGAAAAGGCAGATTAAAGCGGCTATTCCGAATCCGAAAGCCGGGCTTCGGGGCAAATAACAAAGCTTCTCATCAAACATCAGATCCTTTTTCTAAACGAAAATTGAATCATATTTCGAATATGAAAATTGGGAAGTATAAAAGAAAAAAAATTGATTCAAAATTTACCTTTGATTTCTTGAATTCAGCAGCAAGGCAGAAAGAGAAGGAGATAAGACCAAGGGCGATTACAAGAGAGAAAAATAAGACAAAATCGTATTGGTTTTGTCTTTCCATAAATGATTAATTTTTATGGGTTTTTGGTGAAAGAAAATAAGATTTGAAGAGGGGAGAATAAAGAAGAGAAGAAGAAGGCTTGGAGTTTACTCAAAGGAAAGAATTTTTGGGTGGAGGTTGAGACTTTTTTCTTTTTTGGTTCCATAGAATTTTTTCATTTCTTCATTGTCTATGGACAGTTTTTGGATCACTGTATATTAGGGTGGTCAACTCTTAACCGCTTGTAAATGGTGAGGCGGAGAGAATCTTGAAAATTAAAGGATTTTCCAAAGAACTTAAAAACAGAAAAGTTTATGTGGGCTGGGTCTATCTTGGGTAATACACAAGGGGTATTAAATGGGG
>CAIGRO010259082.1:0-10166 GCA_903798355.1 Fraxinus baroniana
AGAATCATTATTCCTTAACTTTGTTTAAGACTCCTAAGCCTAAAATAATACATGACTTCTTAATTAGGTCAGTTGAAATGATTAGGATAATAAATATTCAAGAAATTTGTAACTACAGAAATATTAATGGGGCACTTTATTTCTTTTTGGCATTTCCCTTTATTCGCAGGCGACTTCCAGTTTATATGTGTTACATCTAGAAATTATGTGACGTTCACGTAATAGAGGGGGTCCCATAGCCGACACAACATCAATGATCAATTATATTGGGTCTATTTAATTAAGGGAAAAATTCACAACTTATGCTTTATCTATCCCAAAATCAAAAATCATGCCCCAAAGTTTAGAATTACAAAAATCAGGTTTTTCATAAATTAATTAATTACATTTCACAATTATTATATTAAATTAAATACTTAACTGTAATTTAATATAATTAATCCATCCCACCCTACCTCCATCTCCACCACCACCACCACTGCTCTGGCGACTACTCCGGTGACAGGCGACTACTCCGACGACTGTTCACCGATCGCGCTTAATTACGAAGACTACTGCAGTGACCGTTCTGCCGCCGCTTAATTCTAACGACTACTCCAATTTCGACAATTGTTAATGTCACAGTTATATGTAATTTGGTCACATATATCTTATTAATTAGTTAAATTTTAATTTTCAGTCAAAATTTATGGTCACAGATATCTTCTTAATTACTTAAAAATTAATATCAGGTCATAAGTTATCAAATTAATTGATCACATATTATTTCGAAGTCACAAATCAAAAAATTTATAGGTCACAAATCAAGAATTTTATGGTCACATAATATTTCTCAACTACGAATTAAAATTTTTTATAGGTCACATATTGAAAAAAATAAAAACTTTTACTGATAACAACGCTATTACAGTGAGTCACAGTCACAATTTCTAGGTCACAGACACCCACCCGTCACAAATCAAGAATCTTATGGTCACATTTTATTTTTCAACTACGAATTAAAATTTTTTAAAGGCCACAGATTGAAAAAAATCAAAACTTTTATGGGTCACAGCTCTATTACAGTGAGTTACGGTCACAATTTCTAGGTCACAGACACCCACCCAAGTCATCTCATCCCAACCACAACCACCCCCACAGCTACAGCCAGCCACAGCTAATCACAGTCACCACTTCCCCACCATCACAGTCCAATTCTCAACAGATTCATATTCCCTTTAACACCAATAAGCCTAAATACAACTGGCTGGCACAAATCCTCCTCTGAAATCAACTCCCCAAACGAATACACAGTCGCCGACCTAAAACAAAATAAAAATAAAGCAGCCAGAAAAGGAAGAATCGCCGCCAATAATTGCATTGTCACCCTCTCCGCGCGCTGCCACCAACGTTCAAGCCCAACCCACCCGCCACCAATCCACCACACACCTAAGACCCACGCACCCATCCATCACAAACCCGAAGCCCACGCAACCATCCAACCGAAGACGGGGAAGAGGAGAAGAAATAGTTAGCGAAACAAGAGAACTCTGAAAGAAAAGGAAGAATCGCCGCCTATAATTCTACCATCGCTCCACCTGCCATTGATAGAGTTCACTGTCGCCACTCCACCGTTGTTGAACTCCATCCTGAGCCTCAGTTTGGAGTGATTTATTCAGGCAATTGTTTGGTCTTTTCAATTTTGGTCCTCAACTTGTTGTAAGACGATATTAGTTTTCTATGACGCTGCTGCGATTCGCAGTAGAGGGAGGGAGGGGGAAGGAGAGAAGAAGGGAGGAGGCGACAGGTGACGGTGGAGAGAAATGGATAGATTTAGGGTTTGGATAGATTGGATTGAAATTTGGGGGTAGGGGCGGGTATATATATTAATTTAATTTAAAACATGAAACTAAACACCTGGTTTAGTGTAATTTCCTCTTTAATTAATTAATCTCGTCTTGAACTTAGGTTCAGTCCGTTAGCTCATTTGGCCCATTGCACACATAATATACTATTTTCTTACCTCTGTCAAATCCCTCTCTCTTCCTCTTTTGTGCTCATTCTTCATCATCCGATCATTAACTTGACCGTGAGAGTACAAACGATTATCGGACCTTTTTTCTTGATCGGCGACCTTTGCATTCTATCGGATTTGCCAACGTGTATGTGATGCCTATATGAAGAGGAGGTGGTTGAAATTCTGTTGGTTACTTCATTTGTGCAGAAACTGAGGCCAACCATGTATATGTCACTCAATTTCAAAACACAAACCAATTATTCTACATCAGTTTAGAACCCAATAAACTCACCATGCATATTCTTGTATTTTTCAATCCTAAGGGCCTCTTTTTCTTGCGGCCATAGCGTACAAATTAGAATTGCAAGTTGTGAACAAAGAGGGCTACTGAATAAGAAAAATCTTCATTTTCCTCACGAATTTTCCTCAATGAATATAAAAATATTATATTAACTTGCTGTTAGTTGACCAATTTAGTAATTAATCAAAATCTTCATTTACTTTCATATTATCGATCCTCAATGAATATATAAATATTATATTGACTTGCTGATATTTGACCAATTTACTGATCAAGTAAAATCTTCTTTATCCTCAACTCAATGAATATAAAAATATTATATTGACTTTCTGTTATTTAACCAATCTACATATTAAGAGCCTGTTTGGTAATAATTAAAATTCAATTAAAATTAAAAATATGGCCGTTATTGCGTCTCACTCATCTAATAAAAGTCAACAATAACGGTTAATTTTTCAATTTTAATCTCTAACAAACAGACTCTTAAGCAAAATTTTCATTTACATCATGCGACCCACATTATACTCTATGATAATGATTATAAAAATATTATACTTAAAGTTAAATAATTGAATTACTCTACTTAACAGAAATATATGTCCAATTTAAATAATAGATCTTTCCACCGTATAATCCTATTTTTCACGGGGCATGGATAAAAAGGATATTTAAAAATATCCACATAAAAGCTTCAAGATAGAAATTTGAATTGTCCCATGATATTATTGAAAACTCATTTACACAGTCATTTTGAAAGATCGCAGTCATTTTACGAACTTATATTAATTTATTTACATTTACGTTACATTTAGCTGGACAAAATTATTCGTGATTGATAAATTCTGTAGTTGAGTTTCATTGTTATGACTAAGAAGTAATATGAAATATTGATTCGATTTAAATTCAAACAGATTTTGTACCAATCCGACACGATTAAAATGGTAATATATGATCTCTATAGTTCAAACTTTCATCGTGTCTAAGAAAAGTCGAGACATGATATTTCTATAGAAACAGTTTCAATGCTATATAAATTCTTCGATTAGTATGTGAAATTCACAAAACTAAAATAAAATAACCAAGTTGAGTTCACAGGTTTTATTTTTCTTTGGGCCCAATGGATGAAATTTATTTTATGGCTAAAAAAAAATTTGAAAATATGATTAATTATTTTAATAATCCCTTTTTGTTCATAATTTTTGGGTAAAAAGAACAAATGGTACCTGAATTTTCAACTGCATTTCTTATAGATATCCAAACTTTTAATTTTTTTTCGAATCCTCACTCAAACTTTCAAATATACTTTCTATTTTTCAAAATTTATATCTAATTTAACACGGCGTTGACAGCTCTAACATTTCGGACAACTCTATATATCAATTTTATGTTGCCCCGAAAATTCTTACATGCTCCTTCAACCCCAACCATCAACATAAGTTGTCGAGTTTGGATAAATTAACATAAGTTGCTAACGGGATTAACGCCTCCAATTAGGACATATGGCCAATCCATTAGAGTTGTCAACGGCTTGTTAAATTAAGCATGCATGGAAACATATCTGGAAGTTTGGAGTATAAATTACAGAAGGATAATGCTATGTGTACATTAGCTGTAGTCGGAAGTTTGAAACTCGAAAGTTTGAATACCTATAAGAAGCGTGGTAAAATTTCAGTTTTTTCAAATGTTAGGTGATGGGTTCAATCAAATCAAATTTCCAAAAAGATTTGGATTGTTTAGTTTGATTGAGCCGTGCCAATATCGTGTGCCATTTTATATTTATTTTTGGCAACAATTTTCTCATTAACTTAGTTTTTCACATTTTTTTTAGAACATATATATTCTGGAAAGTTGAAAGCTCCACACTTAATAGCTTCAATAAATTTTATAAAAAAAAAATTGTGAGGCATGCAAGGGAAACTTAACGTATGTTTATTTCACAATATTCGACTATATGATAGACAATATTTTAACTTGTTTTTAATTATTGATACTGTATGAGATTAAGTCAAGATCGACACAAATCTGTTTTATATTTCCGAATTCTTTCAGAAAATGCGTAGATACATCCATTTGCTGTTCAGATAGGTTTCCAATTTGATCATTTTTCTGATAAACTAAGGAAGGAGAAGAAAATCAACATTCTTCACAGAATGTGCTTTATGTCCAAAGAAAAGAAGTTTAAAGTACTTGTATGTATAATGGAAAAAAATCTAGGTTTTCATTTGATGAGAAAACTAAAAGTTGAATAATTCAATTATAAAAAATTGTAAAAAGTTTTAAATATTTAAAAATTAGCAGGCCTGTTTGTGGTTGTGAAAGATGTGAATGCTTTGTATATCTTTCAGTTGGTGTAGCTATAGACCAAACTAAGTGGCGAAATTGAACCTCAGGTTGATCTAACAATTTTAAATATTTTAACCAACTATATTGGCATTGTAGTCGAAGTACGTTGTTCACAAAATTCATTTTTTGGGCATTGTATCAGTTGACTATAACATTTGTTCTACGAGAAATATACAATTGGGCGAGAGATAGCAAGAGTATCTATCTTCCTAATGATAAGTGCACTCTATGCACCTACTCGGACTTCTATTCTTATTTATTTATATATAAATTGTGATTATCTACTTAATTTGTGTAGATTATGTATATTGTAGAAAAATCCTAATTTGGATACAAGTTATGTGAAAAGATGCTATTTGAAGCTTAATTGGAACTGATTTGAAGTAATTGAAGATTAATCGGAGTGCAAGATATCAATTAGAAGTACTAATAGTGCATTTTGTTAAAAAAAAATAAAATATCATAAGTTTCAATAGTTAAATTTGACATTTGAAAAGTTTGGGGACTAAATTGAAAACTTCTTAAACTTGCCTATTACAATAATTTTGGAATGAAGAGGACTTAATTGCAAAATAATAGAGGATGAAGGACTAAAGTAACATGAGAAAAGGAGTTCAATTGAAAAGGGATTTGTTTTCTTTTATTTCATAAACACTTTGGTAGAAGTCAGTTTCAACTATTTTGTAAAAATCAAGTTGAACAAGAACTTTGCCTAAATCTTGTTCCATAAATACATACCATTGTCCTACAATTGGGGGAGAGTAGGTAGAATTTTATTCTACACATATTCAAGTCAAGAAGAAGCTGTATAGTTTCATTCTACACATTTATTCAAAGCCAATGCTTGGGAATTCATTGTACACATTACACAAGCCAAAGGGGGGTGGTGGTGGTGGGAATTAGAAAATCAATTAAGATGCTAGAGTGTCGAGATTTTACAAGAAGAAGACGTAGTTTTGGTACAAGATCTTCATCTTTTTCCATTTTTCCTTCAAACCCAGTGACATACTTTAATTTATTCTTGTTTTATTCTTCTCCCATGATGTAATTAAGTTTTGAGTTAGGGTGAATGACTGTAACCTAGTTCCGAACTCTAATTTTAATTAAAATTATTTGGTTTTAAATCTCCAATTGACTTTGTGGTTTGTTTTTACTTCTATTCTTAATGCATGGATTAACTAAACACTAATTCATTGATTTTGTGAGCGAAATTATGTAGAGATGCGGATTATTTATTTAAACCACGTAGTACAAATTGGGAACTAGTATAAAAATGTAGATACATTTTTCCGTTAATGCTGTCGTTACATGAATTCTTAGAGATTTAATGTGTTTAACTAAGGTGTATTTGGATTCACATAGATATATGGAATTAACTTAGTTAAATAAAATTAATTTGATCTCTTCACATAGATATATGGAATTAACTTAGTTAAATAAAATTAATTTGAACTCAAGAGAGATAAATAAAATATGTTAGAAGAATTCGACTGGGTAAACATAATCAATTTTATAAAATTTGGCACTTGAGATTAATGGGATAGCTATGGATCCTTACACTTATGAAATATAAAATCGACAACAAGTTTTCACGTTTCTTGGTGTTTCAAAACTCAAATAGACAAATTCTCAAAATTTGACGTTTCAAATTGTTTGTGTATGACGTTTATTAAAAATTGACCAATGATTCTCAGTTCGGTGTTATCTTCCTCTAGTGGTATAGATGAATGTCAAGAAAAAGAGATCATGGGCAAATGAGTGAAGCAACACAATAAAAAGTGCAACTTACCCCAAAACTTCATGGAATTCATGAAATGTTATTTGTCTTCCTTTTTCTCACCCAACCGAGCATCTTCTTCTTTTTGTTACTCCAAGGCAGGAAATGGTAACCTTAATATGATCTCCAAAATGTTGTATAATATCGTTATTAGAAAAATACGTGTCATTTGACGACTTTAGTGCATGGATGTCACGAGTTCATTGGCGTATGGGGGATGGACCAGTAGAAGCCTAAGGCTAGGGCTGCTTCCTTCCCATCGCATCCGTCCTCATATCTTTTTGAAGCACATAGCTCGCAGTGCTTTTCTATATATACTTGAAAAGCCAACTCATATCCCATACATATATCCAGAAGCAAGTGTAGTTCACTGGTTCCGCAGAATGCTCCTATTCTTGGCAAAGATTGATGATTCCCACCAAGATGGTCGGGTCAGGCAGACCAATGACTAAGCCAACTAATTTCCTGGCCAATCCGGGCTGTGCAGCAACTCTACATAAAAAAGTATGGTAATACCTTCTAGAACCTCAAAGACATAGTGCTAGTTTAGTTCTTTATTAGCAGTGAGCACGCACTGGACCTTTCTTCGACATTTCATCCTTTTAACATATATATAATTATGGACGTACTCAAGCATGTCAGTTTCTTGGAATTCACAAATATAATTAGAAACAAATTCAAGTTTGGAAAAAAATAAAAAATAAATAAATAAATAAATTGCCACTGTTTGGATTGCCCTTAATTTTGGCTATATTTCATATATTACTGCTTTAACATGCCCTAATATCCTTTCGTGATAAAATGGAAGAAGCAACCCATTTGATGTGAAAACCATTTGTTGTCCACTTCTGTGACAGATTGTTGGAAGTCGAGAGTTAAGGGAGAGGACTCTTAGACCAAAAAGAATGTTATCTCTTAATATGTTCTGTGCTATATTATTCATCTCTCCCGTCGGGACAGAAAGCCTGCACGATAACTGGATCAATTGTAGCCCAGTATAATAGATAAGCATCACATTAGCTGCATTTTATCATCTATACATCAATTTCATTGTGGGTTTTGGAATGCGGGAACCTAATTTTCGAAGGATACTTTCATCAAGTTTAAAAGGGTAACAACACAATTTGCCAACACATACACAAAATCAATCTGCCATATCTGCAGTTCATAATGTGCAAAATGATTTAAAGTACATGCTTAGTAAGGCTTCAGGCTAGTATAAGAAGTCGTGAGACCAAGTGATCTAATCGAATAGCTGATTTGTGTCTGTTGTATGGTTGTTCAAAAATCAATAAAAGAATGTGGAATGAAAAATGGAACCGGAGGCCTAAAAATTAGCCTATGAAACTGCATAGTCAAGAAGGCTTGCCGTTGCATAAGCCTTTGCAGAGTTTAAATGCCCTGCCATTGGTTGTTCTATGCGACCGCCTAGGTTTGTTCTATGCGGTCGCATAGAACAACAATATAGCCGTTAGAGACCCATTTTATTTGAATTTCTGGTGGCTTTTCAAGTGTTTTTGGCACCACTTCGTGTAGCCTTACATGATGGCTATAAATAGGTGGTTTATGATCAATGAAACAAGATTGAAAAAAAAAAAGACAGAGAGAAACACATGATATTATTTCTTCATTCCAAAAAGTATTGAAATTCATTTTGTGTTCTCAAGTTTTGGAGGTTACACTAAGTGCTCAAGAGTTAATCCTTTTCAAGACTTGATAAATCCTACAAATCATTTGCCAAGACCCCTTTAAGCATCAAAATTCAATTCGATAGGGGGGCAAATATCGTTTGAGGACAATGATTATTTGTTTAAACCTTTGGTTCTTCTTTGCAAGTTCTTGATCAAGTTAATGAATATCAAGACTTTGTTCATTTGGATTGCTCTGATGGTACCAACATTATGAGATGGCAAGATAAATTGAAGTTTCTTTTAACGGCATAGAAGATACACTACATCCTTGATCTAGATTTGGCACCGTTACCGGAACCAATAAATGGAGAAACTGATGTCGCGAGAGCCGAAAGACAAAAGCATCAAGAAGATGAACTTATATTCCATGGCCATATTCCCAATGCTCTATCCAATCGGTTGTATGATGTATAATACACTTCTTCAGCAAAGGAAATTTGGAATGCTTTGGATAGTAAGTACAAAATCGAAGAAGAAGGTACCAAAAAGTTCATATTTTAATTTCAAATTTCTTCATAACATTCCACTTCTTCTCCAAATTCATGAGTTGCAAGTTCTGGTCAATAAGTTGAAAGCAGTCAAAATAGAGATTTCGGAAACTTTCCAAGTGGGAGCAATTGGACAGTAGTCCATAATAGCTTCCTCTTTAGTTTCTTGGTCAATGTCATGGAAGTCAAATCTAGTATCTGTTATAAAACCAGTAGCCTTCATATGTTTCTTCAACCCCCCCCCCTCCCCCCCCAACCCAAAGCAATGTGTATATATTAATGGTAAGAGTGAGATTTACCTCCCACTCTATACTCAAAGACTTTACTCGTCTAGAGGATTTCAAAAACTAAATTTCTTTTTCTCCCCTGAAAGGTCGTAAGCGTTTATTGACATGAGGCCTACCCTTGATTGCTCATCCTTTATTTATATATATATACATATATATATATGATAAAATAAAATCCTTCAAATTGAAGGACAAAAACAAAACACACCATTGTTATAACCATTAGAACCATTAGATGAAATAATTACAAGTAAATGTTGGAGATGTCAGTTAAAATAAAAGGCGCAGTAATACAAATGAAATCTATGTAGAACTTACATTCATAATGTAAATATCATTTATTTATAATAAACTAAAGTTTACATCAATAGTTAGAATCCAATCTAACTTTCTCTATTGTCATCTTCAATTGCGATGATTCCATTCCTTTTCTCATCGCCTTTTTCCTTTGCATTCTTGTGTATGAAATACAACGCCAATTGAAGTATACCAAAGATGAAGCCAAGCACATCCGGAATCTATTAACAACAAAATAAATAAATAAATAAATTTAGTCATTGGAATTGTAAAAATATACACAATGTGTATTTATGTAGATGTATGTGTGTGTATATATAATAACATAAATAAATTAAAGAAAATATATTTAAATCACCATAATGCACGAAGGTGCAATGAATACTAACAGTGATGTGAAAATGCAAATCCATCAAACAACACCACATTGGCTGCCTTCCATTAGAAGTTGAGTGAGTAGGATGATCAGAATGAAGCCAATGATATTTGGCAAAACAGCCATAATCAGGGGCGGACACAGAACTTCAAGGTTAGGGGGCACAATCGAACTTGCAAAGAAATTGTGAAAAATTTTACAATAAAAAATTTATGGCAAAAAAATTATACCACATATAATTTTGCATCCGAAAATTTACATGGGATATGACTTTTTCGAATGTAAAATTTTGAAAATTTTGTATCTTATTCCACATAAAATTTCCTAATAAAATGATGAAAATTACATTGAGAATTTTGTATCGCAAAAATAATAAATGTTAATGAAGTAATTGTTTTTTTTTTTTTTTTTAAAAATGCGATATTTAGACGCATTTCTTTAAGACTCACGTTTAACGTATTTTTAATTATTTTTTATATTTGTTTGAACTATTCGATATGCCCATAACGCATTTCTCGAAATAAGTTTTGAGATGACATAAGTAATTTGTAGATTCGATTAGCGTACGATCGTCAGAAATTTTTTTAAAATTAGTATCTTAAATACTAAT
>CAIGRO010259096.1:0-10434 GCA_903798355.1 Fraxinus baroniana
TGATAATTGATTGGAAAATGTGTTGTCATGATCAATATATCAAAATCTGTCAACTCACGCATACACATGTAGCATGGTTCATATATAATTTGGTCTTGGGATCAGCCCGTCTGCTTCTATGAAGATGGCTGCGCAAAAGAGGACTTAGAGAAATCCTCAGGGTTAGCAAAAAATATACCATGCTTGGATGTTTCAACCAGATATGGTGATTTATGAAAAGAAATGGCAAGCTGGTGATCAAATTCTTTTTGGTATCTCGGAATTAGTCGAGGGAGGACGACGACTCGTATCAATTGGCACCACTATCTCAACCAAGATCAAACAGCTGTGGTGGATATTCATAGATCAAGCACATCAGGAAGGGGGAAAAGAACCACCATGGGGGAGTGAAATAGAACATGACCATAAGCTCGCGGGCATTGAATAGTTAGGAAAACAATGGTATAAATGATGCAATGGTTAGAAGAAGCAAGAGGACAGTAGCCCTTGGAGTGTTGATATAATCATGTCTCAAATTAGCCATAACTAGTGGCGGATACACGAATTCATATTAGTTAAAAAAATTCCGATTGAGTCAGCATGGGTGACCGTCATGGCTTGCTGGGTAGTGGCGGAACATTCCACATCTTCCCACAATGTCTATTCACCTCTTTTCATACTCCCCAGTAATAGAGATTTGATGAAGTTGTAACCCCATCTTCAAGCTTGTTAAATAGATCAGCCACTCGAGAATTGTCCCCCAACAAATTCGCTATTATTCCATTCCATCTAAGCATACTCACCATCTGCTTCTGTGTTTATAAGTTGATCCATGAACATTGTATAATCTGTCAAGTATTTGGCGTTCACATCTGACGAATGCTGTTCATAGGTATTCCACCTTTAGACAAGGTATTCCATCACCCTCTTATTGAACTTTATAACAAATGAGCTCACACTATCCTTTCCGGTTTCTGCATCCAAGGAATCAATTTCTGTATGAACTTTTCTGGTTTTTTATGTTATTCTGGCTTCTTCAAGATCTTTCACACCCTGCATTTGGTCCAATACTTCACTTCCACGGTGGCAAAGGCCTAGTTTTCTGTTGTTATTAATCTACTGTGGGCTCCGGTGGTTCTCACTTATTGGTGACTTTAGTGTGAGTTGGATTGTGTACTTTTGCTTAGAACCATTTGTAGCCCTTAGATTTAAACAATGGTTGAGATCTAATCATATGAGATATTTTTGGGGCATTGACTTTGAAATTCAAAAGGATGGCTTCTGCCATACGTTTTGCACACGCGCGCGCGCACACACACACTCTCTCTCTCTCTCTCTCTCACTATTTTTGGACCGTCCCTTTTCTTTTTATATGCAGAGAGTTAGTCCATCATTTTTCTAGTTCTCTGTTGGTCCGTTTCTTCTTTGGCATTCACTGATTATTGAGCCTAAAACTGTAAGACTCCTGTCTATTTCTCAGGCTTGAAATAGAGCTGGGTTGTGTTGGTTTCTTGTGAGGCTTAGGTCAAAGATCAATTGGATCGATGACCCTAGCAAGAAAGAAGAACTCCGTTTTATGTTCTGTCATTTTCAGTTTTCATGTTCTATCTATGATTTCTTTATGCATTGCCAATGTTAGTTTTACATTGTGGTTATTGTGAGCTTCATTAAATTTGTTGAAGGGTTTAAATTTGTTGTAGTGGACATCTGGTGATTATAACTGCTCATGATAAATATTCTGAAGGTTTAATATCAATGTTATGCTATTTTCCCAACATCCACAATTGCTCATTTCAAAGAGCTCGGACAACAAAATGAGGCAGAAGGTTTTCTAGCAACATCAAATCACGAAAAACCTGAGCTTTCATCCAATACACAGTAAATATGGGACCATCATCTTTATCTTCATGTCGGGATTCTGAATATCTTCTAACAAACTCAAAAACAAAGCAACCATCAAGTAACATCATTTCCTAAAACTTGTATCAATATCAGATAGACTGGAACAATATTTTAGAGCCCTGAGTTTCAACCTTTCGAGGGCTAAAAAGTACCTCTTAACGCTATCCTCTTTCCTTTGTTCGAGAAAATAATGCAGGTACCACAATTTGTGCACTTCCAATGCTTGCAGGTTATGTTTTTTATGGTGATAAGTGCCTATGGACACAAGCTTGTACGCTGTACTTGATTTACTTCGTAGATTGATGGCTCGCGAAATGAATTGGTCAGCAACGAAGCTTTTCATCAATGCCTCGTATAATTCAAGTCGATGTTTGTCATCTTTCTCCTCATTCTCCATATGATGATCCATTGATATGTATATATGTTTTCATTTCCTAGCTGATCATTAGACCTCAAAAATTAAATTCGTGGGAGTACAAAATAATTTCGTTCTTTTTTAGACGTAGAAACTAATCTATTTCTACCAAAAATATGTTAGTACACCGTAACGACAATATCAAAATCAAAATCAAATCAAATAGATCGAAAGACCATTATGCATGCACCAGTTTACTTCAAATCCAGGATTTGACATAATTTAAGGGATTCTGGAGCAAATAATTCTTCTCAAAGACAAAGAATGAAAACATAAAGCCCCAAGTAACTTTTTTGATTTCTCAGTTCTGAAGGATGAAAGATTTTTGTAACTAGCCCCCTCAGTCTGAACATTTGTAATAAAGCAAATGATATGTGCAGTTAATATATGATTTTGAAGTATGAACAAGGAAATATTATTTGAAATGTTCTAGCTAAGACTTGATATTTAACTAACAAGAATTGAAGACTAACCAACACAAGTTGACCAATTTTTGCCTGGACTAGATGAGAAATTGCAGTTTACAGGTTTAACATTCTACTCCTCAATTCAGTAGCCCTATTTACACTATTTCAATCCGAGAGAATCTAAGAAACTTTCCTCTAAACGTGGCATGGCTCTATCAGTTGTTCCATTGACTATATTTTGGTATCCATGGATGTAAAAGAATAATGCTAAACATTTTGGGCTTAGAATGAAGCTAAACAGGGTCAGTAAAAGAGTCAAACAACATATAGAAGTCCTTAAGGAAGCAGAACTTATATCTAAAGGAACCTTAAGTGGTGTACTGGAGGAAAATACCCTCCAAAATTTTGAAACTCAACACTGATGGGTGCTTTAAGGGGGCTTCTAACCTAGCAGCTGAAGGGGGAGCATTAAGAAATAATAAAAGGCATGTCATTTTTGCCTAATATGAATTCTTTGATGTAGTTTGGAGGCTGAACTCAGGTATAATGTACCATGTTGAGTACATGTATGCAGATAGGCTTGTCGTGAGTTCGGGTTGAATTGGACTCAGTAGCATGTATTCATATTGTCAATAAGAAAGCTACTGGTTGTGAACAGTACAGTACTACCTGGACAAAGTTCAATACTGGCAAATGAAGATTTAAGTATAGTTCTCATACGTTTAGAGAGAGGGGAACACAGTGGTCGACTTGTTAGCAAATACTTCGCATCCGCATAAGCAAATACTTTCATTATTTCATTCGTTGGGTTTGAACTTGCACATAGTACAGATTTGATATAACCTCATAGTCATAGGGATAACTGATAAGGTGCCAATTTTCACCCCTTGTACTTGCTTTTTCATATCAATATATAGGTAGGGGTCAATGTCAAACCCCAATCAAGTTGAGATAGCTCAAGAAAATAAGTTGAATGACCAATTTAACTTTTACACCATTATTTTCAAAACATACTTTACACTGTACTCAAAATCCACAGTTGCTAACAAAATAGTACTCTACAAATGTCCAAACAATAAATTCCCTCAAACATTCTCAATTCATAGATCAAATAGAAATAATCGTCAAAAAATATTCACAAATGTCTTAGTTCTTGATACCCAATTCATTGAACATATACTTTTACAGATGAACTTTGGCTTTTAACCACAGAAATTATGAGCTGGGGTAAATGACAGATGCTAGTGCAGAGATGTGGAGAGAAATAAATGAAAATGAAATCAAAAGCAATAGAATACATAAACAATAATTTAGGGCAAACGATCCCAGGGTAGGGACGGAAAAGCTCCAACCGAACAAAGGGACCTTCAATGTAACAGAACTTGCCAAATATTCACAAATCATAGTCTCAGCATAACACATCTGGCTCGGCCATACCCCCAACAAAATTCACTTTACATCTCTCCGGAAACTGCAATCCAGCCTCCTCGCATCTCATTCTGGTTATATGGGGGCATGAACGAACATCGAGATACTCAAGACTTTCACAAGATTTCAACAGTTTGCTGATGCCTACCACTGTAATTTTTGGACAGTTACTTACCCTCAATATTTTCAAACTCAACTTGAAATCTTCATTCCCTAATCCCCGGAATGCTGCATCTGTCACCTCTTCACAGCAACCAATGTCGAGAACTTCAAGCTCCCTGCATGCCAAAAATATGCAGTCCAAGGATGTATCGGCAACATGTAAACACCAATCCATGCGTAGATTCTTAAGACTGCCATGACAAGAAGAAGCCAATGATTTTACAGCTTCTTCAGATATGTTCCGACATCCACCAATGAAGAGTGTCTCAAGATTTTCACAGTATTTGGCCAAGGATAATAAAGACTCATCCCCAACCTTGTAGCAATCCAATAACTTCAATGTTCCAAGTGATGATGAACAAGCTTTTGCTACACTAGTTACCGCAATGTCTCCAATGTTACTGCACTTATTGATATTTAAGTGTTTCAGCCTTTGACACCCCGCAACAAGAACAGTTATTCCTGAGTCAGTTAATTTACTGCATCCTTGGAAACCCAATTCCTCTATATGATTGCAGTTCTTCGAAAGAGAGATTAATAAAGCATCAGTTACAAATTTGCAACCAGAAAGATGCAACACTCTGAGATTGGGGCAACCCTGGGCAACAGATGATAAACCCTTATCTGTTAGCTTTCTGCAGTAGGATACATCTAAAGACTGCAGGGAAGAAAGCCCAGATCCAATAGCTGCCATTCCAGTATCTGATATACCTGTGCTAACACCAACAATTCACCTATTAGTTATGCATCCAACAGAAGTTCCACATTAAAGTTCATAGAAAATTTCAACTTCATCATGCTTTGCATATAATTTTAGTTGAAATCAAATATCTTTCTTCATCATTCTTAAATGAAGAAGAATCATTTCTAAGTTGTGTAGATAAATATGGTTATATGCCTAGGTGGAGCACCAATTAAACCCGGTTTTCTGTCCTATCCTTTTTTAATATAATTCTAAATTAGAAAAGGATTATTTGATTCGTGAAGCCCCTTTCTTCAATCTTCATTGTACAACTTGAGTTGTCTACTATATGTGCAGAGAAATGTAAATCCATATTATAATCAAGTCTTCTAGGCTGAAAAAAAAGTTATGATTCCTCATTTGATTATTTCAAAGTAAAAGAAAAATTCCATCCTACTGTGACAAAAAATGCCCAAAAAATTAAAATGCTCATTTAAGATGACTTTGTAACTCCACGTCAGTTCATCTCAATAGCTAGTATATTATTGTCAAGTAAAAACTGGCCAAAATCAAAGTCTCGCAAACATTATTTTCCAATCAACTGTTCAACACCAAAAAAACAAAGCTTCAACAATTACAGGAATTGAAACTACGCGCACTGAATTTCATATATTCACAAAAAAGGCCAAAGAATATTCTTTTACTGTTTTCCGATTAAAAAAATGCAGAAATAGTAAAAAATAATAATAATAATAATATACAAGTAGGTAGTGAAAAAGATCATTTAGTTAAATGACCTTTGCAATTCTGAAGGTTGAGAATTCGCAAGGAGGAAAAGGCGGTAGCAATAACGGAAAGATCCGAGTCAGTGACGCCAGGATAAAACGACCTCGACACCGACTGCGACAGATCAAGCTCGTGCAAGTGCGTGAATCGAGCGGCGATTCTCTTGAGCATGTGAGGGCCGGCACGAGCACAAAGCTTCCTCCTCTCGGTGCTCTGTAAATGGAGCCATCGCTTGCACACCAACCCGAACACTTCCTTGTCCTTGTCGTGCTCGACCTTCGACAGCACCGCCCGAAGCTCATCGTCGCCAAGACTCTCGTTTATGCACCCGCCGCCGTCCATTGTAGTAGAGAGAATGAATGATTAGCAGCGATATATAGTTCTTTATAGGATTAGGAGAAGATGTCGAATAGAAAAATACTAATTTCACTTAAGTCCTCAATCTTTTCTCAATATTACATTTTTCTTTAATTTCTTTTCGTCATTATTTATTTTCAATTTTGAGCCCCCGTTTGGTGCACATTATTTCCAAAAGAAGGAAAATCTATCGATGTGATGGAAAATATTATTTTATTGAAGAATGTATTGTTGAAAATTAGTAGAAAAATGAGAATAAAAAAAAATGTGGCCCAAACAGGATTGTTTTAAACACAATTTTAGATGGAGACCATTATAAAAAACAAGACGTGCTTATTGATGAAAGAACAAAGATAAGAACGCGTTCGGAAAAAGATTAAAGATCTTGAGTGCAAATNATTAGTAGAAAAATGAGAATAAAAAAAAATGTGGCCCAAACAGGATTGTTTTAAACACAATTTTAGATGGAGACCATTATAAAAAACAAGACGTGCTTATTGATGAAAGAACAAAGATAAGAACGCGTTCGGAAAAAGATTAAAGATCTTGAGTGCAAATATCAATATTGTTATTAATAAGTTCTTTGAAATTACGAAAAGGTCCTTAGTGTATGGTGTACCCAAAGGAGCTGAAGGGATGGCGGTTGCCAACTACTCAATCATATTTTTGGTTTGGTGGGAGGAAATTAATCTAATTTTGACAGGTTGTAGTTAGAAAGTACCTATGCCATCTCCAGTTCTATTTGGGATACATGGTGGGGTTCTATGTTCTCCTCCAAGCACATGGCATAACCCCCCGATCGATACCTCACAATAGAGGGGTGGGTGGGATTTTTTTGACAATTTTTTTTATTACCGGACCCACCCTTGTGAGGATATGTAAAACTTTTGTGAAGGGAGTTTTTGTACATATATCTTAGCTCATGCTATCTCAAGATTCTTGTTCTTACATTGATCCATCGACATATTTTGACAATTTGATGCATCAAGTGAAGGGTGGGTGGGATTTTTTGACAATTTTTTATTACCATGCGGGACCCACCCTTGTGAGGATATGTAAAACTTCCGTGAAAGGAGTTTCTATACATGTATCTTAACTCGTGCTATCTCAAGCTTCTTGTTCTTAAATTGATCCATCAACATATTTTGACAATTTGATGTATCAATTTTCTTATTTGTGAGAAAATATTAAGATTTTTGACATTTTGATATTTTATATTTTGACATGAATTGGCCTAGAACAAAATTTTTTTGGGGGGACAATAAAACCAAACATTTTGAATGTTTTCATAATAGATTTCGTGACATCTAGTATGTTACATTTGTAAAATTTCACAAAGTTTGTGTTTTTCAGGTAAATTCAAATAGATTGTTCTCTTAAAGTTGTACTTAGAACATAAACTAAAACCTCGGACACCGAAGATCCGCACTTTTTTCTATTCAAAGATCATCTTTAGCTCTGTATTTTCACCTTGAGAATCATTTGCAGGTAAAGAGATGTCTCATCTATAAAGCACACGTAAACCAACCAAGAACCTGTCTTTATCACTATACTCCCAACACAAATATTGAAGCAGAATGCCTACACAAAAGAGATTTATACGTAGGAGAAATAGAAGTACAATCAAATTTTGGTCGTGTAAAAAAAAAAAATCGAAATTTGCATTTTATATTTGACACTTTCTGATGCCTTCAATCAGCAAATCCAGCAGGGTAAGAAGAAATATAAACCCAACTTGTCTTGATCAGTTAACCTATTACTTCAAGTACACAGACTTTCTGCAAGGATATATTGATATGGCACATCAATTTTCAAAATAATAATAAGAAACTTGTACAGTGTATTGGTACAGGGACAATCTTACACCCCAAAAAGAATAAGGTAAAGAAGCTTTTAAAAGCCACATCTATTTACCTGTGTGTATGGGATTATGAAGTCAAGAAATGTAAATAAAATTGGTTAGTATGCTATTCAGGAAGAATGTTTGCAACAAGTGAGCACACAATCCTCCAAAAAATTGGTGAGCTGCGAAGAATACAATTTGGGGTCATTCCGGAAATGATCGACATGGGGAGTCGAAATGAAGTTACAAGCTCTGACCTCATGTCCACTCCTCCGCTGCTTCTCTATGAAGGACTCGACGGACCCCGCAGGAATAACTTTGTCGGCAGAGCTATAAATGTATAGCTGTGGACAGCTTGGTTGCTGGAGTGTTAATACACTCAACACATCAGAAAGCCTCCTGTAATATGAGATTATTATTAACAGAATGTCATGGTAAAAAGGATTACTGAACATAAATAATGTAAAATCTAATTGTTGCTGATTCAGACAATTTAATTGCAGTTTTGCAAAAGTCATATTTGACATTTACATATGTAACAGATTACAGATTGCAACCTCGGAAAACGTTCTGCCTATTAAATGCAATGGAGAAGGTGGTTGAAAATTAAAGAAAAAGAAAAGTGTGACAACTGCTGTAAATACCATATATAAACAACTCTGTGAGCATAAATGTTAGTTAAGCAAGCCCGGAATAATAAAACAAAAATTTTAGTTTGTCAAGGAAAGCCTCTTTACCTATTTACTGAAGGATAATTCAAAACCAACCCGAAGAACTTCTCTAGCACAAGTAGAAGAGCTGCTTCAGTTAATGCAGGCTTGGCTTCGACAGCATTTCTAGTTCCATCTGTTGTCTCTGCTTCTGCTTCACTTAAGCTTGTGAAACCTTTAGTTGCAACACTATGCTTCTTCAAAAACGCAGCGGAAAATCCAGAAGCCCAGACCTAGAAGCATGTATTACGTATTTCATCAATAAGATCGAACAAAAATCACACGAAGAAGAGAATTATGAAAGAACGTGATGCAAGAGAACACTTAAGATGCCGAATTAATATTTTTGAAAAGATTCACGGCCTTGACAAGAAGCGAATATCTTCTCTTTCGTTTTCCACACTGCGTAATAAAACTTCTAGTTCCTATTTTGCTTCTCATAATTGACGGAAGAATTTAGAGAAGGGTAATACTCAAAAAACAAAGCCTCACTTGGTATACATTAATCCTCTTCTTTCACTCTGCCCTATCAAGAGTTATTCCTACGTTAAACCACAAAGGCTCAAATTCTTCCAAAGATGTAGATAAAAGAAAAAAAAAACATTTCATTGAAGCTCATGGAAAAAATTGATGCAATGTGAAATAAATCAGTATCAAATTGGACATACTAGAATGAATATGCAGATTTTGCACTATCTTAGTTAAACATCAAAAAAACAAAATCAAGCAAGCTTCAACACACAAGCGAAATGCCAGAAATAACACAATGTGCCTTAACATAACTGGTGGCACTATAGCTCTGAACATTCAGTGCACATCTCTTGTTTCAACACACAATGTCTTTCCAGCTACCATGTTGCTGTAGCACCTTGTGCACAGCAATTCTACAAAAAAATAAAAAAAAAAATTCACCTGTGGATCAGGGGTTGCCACAGGAGCAGAATCAACGATACAGCCCTTAATCCTTCCCGTTAGTGTGATATCCTTGTTCTGAAACTTTTCCAAGATGACTCCGTAACTGTACAGAAAAATAAGAGACTTATCAAACATATTGGTGAGCAAAAGCCATGAAAATCTCTACCTTTCGTCTTTTTTTCTTTATTTTTTGAGATTGAGTTAAAATTTAATATTCAAAGTTTTCAACGAGATGAGTGACATGATTGAGCGGGAAGCACAAAAACTTACGTCAACCATCCTGTGTTGCTAAATGTGTGGAAAACCAAATTCTTTCCATGCTCTTCTTCCAGCCATTCAGCGAGGTGGTTCACAAGCAATTCTATATCCTGCTCAGATTTCCCCCCAACTTGATAACTGAGAATCTCGTTCATTGGGAAAGTAAATGTAATGGCATGAAACCCTCTTGAGGTATACCATTCTGCATATCTCTTGAGATGCTTCTGCTTTGCGCCTAACCATCCTAGCAAAACCACAACTGTCCTAGATTTTGCTGATGAACAATCAGAAACCCCAGACACATCGATGGTGTCTGGCTGTGGCAAATGCCATCTATATAAAACATCTGATGACGAAGGAGGAATATTATATGAAAAAGACACTGGTTTGGCAGTTTTTGCTAACTCAGCAGACCGATACAAATTGAGGAAAACAGGAGAAGACACCATAGAACAACAATTTGGTCCAGTGTTAGGAAATGAGATTCTTACTTTAGGCACAGGTGTGCGAATTCTAGTGATAAAAGACAACTCTGTTAACTTGGAATCAGATATTTGGGACACCCAAGATGAACTTGTTTCTTGTAATGA
>CAIGRO010259106.1:0-16510 GCA_903798355.1 Fraxinus baroniana
TGACACCAAATCGACGGTTTCTAAAGTGCGGTTTCGATTTGATTTTTCGGTTTAACGATTTTTGCTTACAGCCCAACCTACTAGAAGTTGGCATGCTATTGAAATCACACGTACATAAAAGTGAAATTTTGATTGCTGAACATGAAAATGGAAGAGTAAATTGTGCCCTTGTTAAATACACATTGTTTTCAAAATTAATTTTTCTCCCTCCTTTTTAATTACATGTTTTTTAATAAAATAATATTAAACGTAAATTTTAAAAAAAAAATCTTATTTTTTAATCATACATTCCCTATCAATCTACTGTTCTAAAATGTATTTTTCAGAAATAATGTGTATCAAATAATGTATAAATATTTGTTATACTAATTTTCAAACAGGGGTGAACTCGACAATGGTCAGTTGGGCTATTTTGAAAAAAAAAAATGTTAAATAGATATTTTATATTGTCAATTAAGAACTGGTTACTTGAATAAAAATGGCATTTTTTAGTTTCACATTTATACTATTTTTCAATATATATTTCGTCAATGTCATGGATACAAGGAATTGAAAACATATCTAGATTTTTATACTTCTCCAATCAATTAAAGAACTTTGTACATGCATGTTTAGGCTGTATTTATTTGGATTATTCTAGGATTAGATTCTACATTAATTTATTTAGAGTAAGAGTTGATTTGATAGGCAAATGTGGAAAATAATTTCAATTCCATGTTAGTTTGGAAAATAAAAAACTACCAAACCTATAAGAAATCGTTTTTTATGAAAACAAAGAAAACACAGTTTAAAATAGTTGTACCTTGAAATTCGATTTCTATTTCCACGTTGCAATCAAATGACTAAAGTGGAATTTGTTTTTCTTGGATGTGATATTTTTCATGGAATTCGTTGTAATTAAATATGACCTAATGGTATTTTTCATCATCATAATAAAATATTGATGATGTAACAATTCATTATTCTTTACATTTCTTTGTCTCTTATCTCTATTTTTCTCATAAAAATTGAATTGTCTAATCACATTATTTCACATAAACTATCACATCATCGATATTTCATCATCATGGTGATAAATATCTTTATTTATTTAAGATAAAGTATGTATAAAATATTACAATCAAATATTAGTTTAGGTACCACACTGGCAGCATGTGTAGGGTACATTTTCGGTCATTATTGGATCCGAAATTAATGAAAAATTGTCAAGTGTTGTTCTCTAAAAAGTCTTTTAATTTTTTTATGTACATGTAACATAATTATATTTTTATAACATCGTTGAAATAATTAATAAGCTCAAATTAATTGTACAATGTAAAAACAACATATTAATTGGTAAGTGTGGCTAGACGTCGCACAAACGTAATTTCGTAAACCCTCCTCTCTATCTCCCTCCCCTTTGGCAATTTCTATACAGAAAATCTCTTGCCAGAAATTATACAGATACTCGCGTAGGGTATATGAATTAAATATGGAAAATGCTTCATTTTCACAGGCGTTTCACAGGCCCCTCACAAAGGGGGGGCCTACACTAATTTTTTTTTAAATACATGTGGGCCCCCCCTTTGTGAGGGGCCTGTAAAAAGCCTGTGAAAATGCTTCTCCATTAAATATTGTTAAAAAAATGGGGCCCACTCGATTTGTATTATGTGTGATTTCTGTTTTTTTTTGTTCCTTCTTTACATGTAGATGTTTCTCTGCCACTTCAGCTTTGTTTCTAATCTCAGATGCTTTCGACTCTCTCCCTCAAGGGTTTCACTTCTGCAGGTGGGGGTTGTCATGTTTTCCTTGAATAGTAAATGTTACTGTTAAAGATTTCTATTTTATGAAAAAACTGAATGGTTCTTTTAATTGAATTCCTCTTTCTTTATATATATATGGATCTTCTTTCCCTCCATCCCTCTCTCTCGGTTGCACTTGAAGATATATTTTGCTTCATTTTGTCCTTACTTTTATCAGAGACCAGTGTTCTTTCTCGCTCCTCGATGTCCGTATATTTCTTTTGATACTGACGAAATATACGTATAACGATTGTTTGCAGTGGTGTACTGCGAAAATGGTGAGACAAAAGATTCAGATCAAGAGGATTGATAACTTGACGGCACGCCAAGTGACCTTATAAAAGAGGAGGGGTTTTCAAGAAGGCTCAAGAACTCTAATCTCTGTGATGCTGATATTGCCCTAATTAATTTTTCTGCCACTGGAAAACTCTTCCATTATTCTAGATCAAGGTTCTCTAATTTCCTCTCTTATCTCTCTTGAACACGGACACAACATGCTACTGGGGTCGAAGCTTTGATACTTGTTTGCTACTGTGTTTCAATCACTTAGCTAGTTTCGTGTAAAACTAAAGATTTTAATGGGCTAAAACAATGAAAAAATGACTGGAGAGACCCTTCTTTTGAGAAGGTACGAATTAAATGGGCAGTAATAGAAATTACAAGGTAGAAATTGTAGCTCGGATATGGATGCAAATTATCCACAAGTGTGACAAAGAATCGAACAAAACTAGGGCGAAGGTTACACTGATACATATCACCTGTTTTTCTCCTGGGTGTGTTTGTAAACTAGCTTTTGGTAATGAGGTGGGGGCAGGGGAGGATGTAGAATTGAAGCAACAATGATCACATAGAGTGAGAAATACTGATGAATTGATAATAATTTCAGCTAAGCTTAATTACACTGAATCAGACTTGAGCTAGTATTTAAATTACAAGAGAAGGTTCTAGATTATACACGTGTAATTGAAACNCACATAGGAAAATGTGAACACGAGGATGGCGAAAAATTGAAGTATTCTCTTATCTCGTGGTGCTTTCAACAATTTTTTTGATCATTAATAGTGGGTGATTAATGCTATTGAATATGTTCATTTGAGCGTCAAGGTTGGACTGTGGGCAGTACAAGTCAAGAGTGAAATAGCGCCCTCAGTGAGAGATGGCTTGCTATCTGTATTTTTGTGTCTAAGGTTCATGCTTTTTCCCTTAAACTATGCATAGTTAAGGTTAAACATATGGGAGAAGTTAGTTGTTTTCCTATCCAAATTTTTCTTATCAAGGAACATACTCCTCTCCAATATATCTTAAGCATCTATTAGGACGTGTTAATTTATGATATCTAATAGCTTAAATGGTTTGAGTATTATAAATTCCGACGTTCCAAAGTGGCACTAAGAAGTTCTTCATACTCGTACACACATAAATAAGGTCCCTATCATTCTTGTTGGCACCTGAAAAGGAAAAACTGAAAACTACAAGAAGTTTTTGTTCTGCTTGCTTTCATTTTGATGTAATCTTACTTTTTTATATTATTTATGTTGAGAATTCAGCCAAATAATTAAAGACGAGAATTATATGAGCAATATGAAAATAATAGATCACATAAGAACACAAGATTTATGTAGAAGAAGATGAGAATTTATTATACAACGAAAGTAATTGTTTTTCTCAATCTAAAATTAAACAATTCTCTGAAGTTTTTAATGTATACAACAATAATCTAATTGTTATGTTGAGTCTACGAAAGCCTACACCTCGTGTAGAATATATAGAAGTCAAATCTTGGAGTTATGGATGAAATAGATCACAAAAAACATGTCAGAAACTAACTGAGAATGGGATTCTTCTCATACCCACCTTGGCATTGTAGTTGGTAAACTTGAAACCACAATAATGCAAATGAAATATTTTACACACTTGAATGGTCGGTTTGCATTAGAAGGCCACATGGTTGAACAGGTCTTACGATCAAATACACTTCTTGAAACTTTGAAAATTCCAATTTCGCAACGCAATGACTGGATGTTTGGGTGAATTTGTTGGGATTCAATGAAAATCTTTAATAGTTGCTCAAGTTTTTCAAGATTTTTAGAACTAGGATATATGGAACAATATTTATGTCATGGATGTATCAACTGAAACACTGCCACACGAGGTGTTTGATGAGCGCCAAAAGATTCGAAGATGAATCTTCACCAATCCAAGGAGAATGATGCAAGTGGATCCCATTAAATTTAATATTTTATTGCATACTTTTTTGTTATTTTTAATTAATTGGTCTATTATAATTTTATGTTTAATAGGAATTTTATTTTGATTAGTATTTTAATCAAAATATATAAATTTTATAGAGTTTGTTTCGCTTTAAAAGTGTAGTTAAGAGTTTCATATAATTTTCGTTATGGTTTAGTTGTAGGATGGTTGATTTTGCATATTGAATGAAAACTTTGATATTTTTAATCAATTATCCACTCAATTTTTATGCAAATTTCTCTTTATAATTTCGGATTTGTTATCCTCCATACTTCCTTTGCATCAAATTATCTTGTAAATAATTAAATTCCTTATTTTGTATATGCTTTCAATTGTAGAAAAGTCTTTAGTTTGCACAAGGCAAAAAAATAAAATTATAAAAATTATACATTTAATACCTAGAGTTGCTCAAGAACTCATTTGTGACTAGTTTTTTTTATTATTGACTAATGCCCTCTCAAACAAATTAGAATCCTTGGATTTCAAATATTATTTGTCCTATTCTCTTTTTAACTTGGATTCATACAAATAAAAAAATAATATTTTCTTATTTTTTGATGGAATTTAAAAAAAAATAAACTCGTTGAAGAAAATATATGTTGTTCAAGTAAGATTTATACACGATAATCTTTTGGTATATTAAGGGTTTGTTTGGTACGGCTTAAAATCCAATTAAAATTGAAAATATGGTCGTTATTGGGTCTCATCCGTCTAATAAAAAGTCAACAATAACGACGATATTTTCAATTTTAATCTGAGTTTAATCTCTACCACACACCCTCTAAGAAATATTACACAATGTCAAAAAACATGTTATTGTTATAAGTGAAAATTATATGTCGTGTGTGACATTCGAATAATACTATTTGCATTTTCTTCTTGTTAGAATATCATAAATTTATAAAATATACCTGTATTTCCATTACAAATTAGAAAATCTTATTTATAGGGCTACAAAAAATTTTACAAGAAAAGATTGCATGATAATTCACACAATCAACTATTAAGAAAAACAATGTAACACAATTGAAAAACTATCACACAAGAATACTCTTTTTAATTTTCAGTTTTGTTAATATTTTATGACTCAAGTTCCGTTCGATATTTGTGGATTGATTGAAAGAGGTGTTAAAAAGGTATGGAAAGTTTTGGAGGGCAAATATTGGGCGTTACGGATCAATTTGGATCGAAAAGTCAACGATGGGCGCTATTGAAAGCATTGTCTTTGTTACTCGCCTATCGTCCGCATAAAGTTCGAGTGCTGTGTGTTCACCTAGCATGAGGCTGCGGGTTGAGCGCCTTATATATTCGAGGAAAATTTGTTTCCTTTTTGTGAGGCGATTTTGAACCTCTTTCCAACCATAATATTTTTTTTGTGCCCTGTATATAGTCCAAGTAAATCTTGGCTTTCATGTGACTTCGTATGAGTTAGAAATAAAATATTTTGTATTCTTTCTCCATTGATAATAAATTCTTTGTTCATTGTCAATTGTTCTTGTGCAGTGATTGCTATTTCGTATTATGCCTATAATATCTTTTTTCTATTTCAAATGGTATCAACATACATAATTATTGTCAGAATTCTAACAGTTTACACAGCTCACTTATTTATTGGATTGGAGGGTGCTTAGGTTTGTATAGAAAGCATGCTGTCGGAATTAATACAAAAAGACACTTCGCAGTTTTTTATTAGACCGACAAAAAAAAATCGCTTTAAAGGATAGTTTTCACGTAAAACGAAGCCAAACGAACACTAAATTTTGATGAAAAATAATTTTCGAGCAAATTTTTTTTTTCTTTTTGGCAATGATAACAAATTTCATAATATATTGTAAAAAAAATTCACTTTAATGAATAATTTTCATATAAAATAAAGTCAAAAGTGAACAAAAAGATCCAAAATTTTAAAATTTTTTGGATGAAAAATTAGACCAATCAAACACACTTAATTACCAATTATCTGGAAAACAAGTTATAGGTAATTATTTTTCCTAAATTTTTTTTTTCTTTCCACCAATTTTCGATCCTTACAATCAAACGGATCCTAAAAATGAACATCTCGACTTGCTAAGTGCCTTAAAAAAAAAGGACAATGCTACACTTACCTTCTCTTTTATTACATGGTTTACTTAAATGCCAAGTGGCGTCCCCCTATTGGAGGGGCGCCGCCGCGCCGGCGTTTAAGTAAGCCACGTAATAAAAGTTTTAGTACATATAAAATTATTTTTACCCGACGCTCCTCCAATAGAAGGGTGCCACTTGGCGTTTAAGTAAAACATGTAGTAAAAGTTTTACTACATATAAAATTATCCTTAAAAAAAAGCGATAGCAACAATAATAATATAATAAAAAAGAGAAAGAAAGAAAATAGATAGGGTTTTCATTTCCAGCTTCATAGTACAGATTGTCATGTCAAGAGAATTTAAGAGTGGGGAGCAGGGTGCCCTCCTTGGTACAGCAATGTCATAATTTCATACAGCAGCGCAGCATTGTCCTTTGTACGGTCGACGCTTTTATCTTAACATTTTTAATTGTTAACTAATATTTATAGTGGAGTAATTGTTATTATGTGACAAGTGCCGACCATTATGAACACTTAATTAGTGTTTAATAAACTGCTAATTTCTACAATCTTTTTAAATCACATTCTCGTGTTTGGTCTCAATTTTACAATATCCTGCAATAATATTTGTAACTTTAATTACTATAGAAGCCTGTCGTTCCATAATCCATACTAGGATGTCAATTTTGTTATACCTTGATAATCTGTGTTATATGTTTCATAACATATTACTAAGTATATGCTTTGCAAGATGGGCATTTATTTGAACCCGCTAATCTTCAAATAATGATAATAAAAAAAAATTAAAATACTAACTCAAATCTAATATTGAATCTTGAGGTTTAGAAAATGCTTCATCATTGAAAATTAAAATAGTTCTATTGTGATTGTTAGGAGTTGGTTTGGAGAATATTAATATTGTAATTTCTTCATTTATGTTCGAATGTTGAAACTTGAACGTCAACATTCTATACTCTTAATGAATCGATTGAGAATTGAATTGTGCCAAACTCGAATAAATTAATTGTTGACCTCGGAAAGTAACTCTGACACGTGGCCACCAAGATGTAATTCCACGTAAGCTTTTTTCTATGCTTTGTAACACCCCGTTAATCACTTGTGGCCTTTTTCGGTGAGAGTGGAAGCGATCGTGAGCACTGTGACGATCAAGTAGTAAGATGATAGACCATAATTGAGATGTCCGGTGGTGGTGATTATCGAAATGTGATTATCAATATAAATGTGTGGGGACAAGGATAATATAAAAAGCTATTGTTATCCTTTCTTAAGAGGAAAATAAAGATCCTTTTCAATGGTGCAAGCGTGAGTATTTCTAATAAGAGGAGGTGAGAGGGGAACCGATGGATGTGAGGCACATGGCATCGGATCCTGGACGGGTTGTTTTTTCATAGGTGTCAATCTGTCAATCTATAGGTAGACAGATATTTATGCTTCCTGATATAATAATGCTTGACTTGACATTTTGGAGTTTGCCACATAGACGTCCCATCAATCAATCTAAGGATTTGATTTTGAGATCTTTACACGAAAGATCTAGTACATAGTGACAAAGTAGAGCAGTTTGTGATAGGAATTGTGGTCGTGCTCTGGTACCTTATCATCTCGTCACTTCGGAATTGTGTGATTGGTCGTCTATTAGCTCTCTTGGTCAGTCCAATTAAGGTATGACTAAGTGATGCAGAGTGCATGTCTTAGCATTTGCCACGTGGTAGAGGAATCTCGTCTAGCACGTGACAGATGAATTGAGGTTTTAGACTCCATTATTCAACACGTGGTGGATGATTTGGGGGCTTGTAACATTAACGATTATTGAGTTTCATTGTGCTTAAGAGTCTTCCAACTTGAGGCCTTCAAACTTTGTCATTTCAATGGGCAATGGTCCCAACTTTACTAGAAAAATAACATGTTCCACGAATGGTGCAACCTTCTTTACGAGGATAAATCATATTCAAATATTAAACTTGAACTATTATTTGGCCCCTGTTTGCCATTCTTTAAAAAATTAAAATGTTTGCTACAATATTATTTCTTCACTACATATTTACATAATAAAATATTTTACACAAAAATCAATAAAGTTTTCTTACTTTTTAACCATATATTTTCCAAAAAAAAATACTATTCCATAACTCATTATTCCCAAATAAATTCTATCAAACATGCACTTAGTTATTACAAATTAAGAATTTCACAAGTGCAATTCATTTGTTTCATTATTTAAAATTTCACATGAAAAATCTAAATTAGTAGTTTCGACCTTACTTCAAGATAGTGTAGGGAGACGAACGTATGTGTGGTTTCTCCATCTTAAAAATAACAATTTTCTCCAATATGTCAATTAATAACATAAATATAAACACCGATAATTTGTGTTGGATCACCTCATTTAAAATTAAAGTGTTAGATAAGATACAATTTTTGTTTATTTAAATTTTATCTTCTAAGCTGCTTTATGAAAATCCTGACATGATTACGTTCTGTTATATGAGACAATAATTATGAACTATATGGAATCAACAAAGAGAGAGCAAGAGCAAAAACATACAAATTTAAGTGGTACAATAGTAGGCCTACATCCAAGGGAGTAAATCGATTATAATTTTATTATATGAACATAATATGGTTATACTTATACATATACTCTGACCAAAAAATATCAAAAACACCCATGTACCGTATTGCAGTAGTACTGCCCCTACACCCCCAACTTATTAAATGTTGCTGACAAATTGAATGTAAAACACAAGCACTTCGACCTACTTTTCAGTATACATATGTTCTACTCCATACGAGCCGTATATTATAACAGATTAGTGTTAATATATAAGTAGAGGTAAAATTTGAACTTAAATTATCTTTTGAATACTCTAATACTATGTCAAAACATCTCACCTTTTAAGCTCTTTGAGAAAATATATTTGCATATTTTAAATTTAGCCCATGTTTGACAACTATTTTTTAAGTAAAATGGAGTTTTGAATAGTGAATTTTTGAAGAATGTGCGATTAAAAAGTAGGAAAAAGTTTTGAGTTTAGTGCGTAAAATATTTCAGTATGTGAATACATCATTGAAAATGATTATGTGAAAAATAGAGTTGAAATAATGATTGTCAAAAAATGGCTTAATCTTTAACATCTAAGCTTAAGAACAAATATTCACGACACTTGCACAAAATATAACAACTAAGATCATGACTTAGCTCTATATTAAAGGAAGACAAACTTGATCGTAAGTAGGGATATATTGCAATGTGCAGGATGGGGTGATATGGGTGTTGATTAAGTTTGTTGGGTGAGCTTGGCCGGGGTAAATTAAAATTTTCTATTTTTTATAATGTGTTAATAAGTATTTAATTGTTTTAAATGCAATTTATTTGCACTTTCTGAAAAATTATGGGATTTTATTATAATTTTTTAACAAATTTTTTGGTTGTTTTTTTTATATATTATTTTATTTAAAAAAAGACAAAACCGTCATTTAATGACCAATATGGAGGGAATGATGTATTTACAAATGGATTTTGCGACTTGTATATAAACACGATACATAAGCGATTACTGGATGGAAAAGATTGGATGAAAAGTTGATTATATTTTAAATAGACAAATAATAGAGTGTTATGTGATATTACGTAATCCCTTATACAATTTTTGATGTACAAGTTGTAAGATCTTTTATAAATTGAAATGTTGGGATGAATAATGCTAAAAAAAGTTGAGGGTACATTTGTTACATTTTCAAACGTTGGAGAGAGAAGTGCAAATTTCGCTTTCAGTGAACCCCTTTCTACTTTGACAGTATGCGCAATTTGCAAACCAACTTTTTTGATATTTTCTCTGCTACTTCAATTCGCTTTCTGATTTCAGACGCTTTCTACTTTCTATCTCTAGGGTTTCCCTTCTGCAGGTTGAGGTCCTATCTCATCCCTGAATTAGTAAATGTTACATTGTTGAATTTTTCTATTTTATGCAAAAATAAAATAAAATAAAATAAAACATCTGAACGACTCTTCTAACTGATTACCTTTTACTTTTCTATATATACACACACTCTCTCTCTCTCTCTTGGATGTGATTTCCATTTTTTTAAGTTGTGGCTTCAGATTCTGTATTGTACCTGAAGATATGCTTTGCTTCTTTTTTCTATCGAAGACCAAAGTTCTTTGTTTTCTTTCTCGTCCCTCGATCTCTGTATATTTCTTGAGTCATCATGATACTGACCAAATATACATATACGTTTCATCTGTTCGCAGCGAGTGTACTGTGAAAATGGTGAGGCAGAAGATTCAGATCAGGAAGATTGATAACTTAACGGCACGCCAAGTGACCTTTTCAAAGAGAAGAAGCGGGGTTTTTAAGAAGGCTCGAGAACTCTCTACTCTTTGTGATGCTGAGATTGCCCTAATTGTTTTTTCTGCCACTGGAAAACTCTTCCATTATTCTAGCTCAAGGTTCTCTAATTCCCTCTCTTTTCTCTCTTGAACACGCACAACATGCTACTGGGGACGAAGCTTTGATGCTTTTGGCTACTGAGTTTTCAATCACATTGCTAGATTTGTATTGAAAACTAAAGATATTAATGAGCTAAAACTACAGTAAAAGTGACTAGAGAGACCGTTCTTTAAAGCAGGTACAAATTAAATGGGCAGTCATGGAAATTATTAGGTAGAAAATCGTAGCTCGGATTTGGATGCAAATAATCTAGAAGTGTGATACAAAGGTCGAACAAAACTAGGGGCCAATGGTACGCTGATATACATCACATGTTTTTCTCCTGTGCGCACGTGTTTATAAACTGTATTATAGTGGGTGAATGCTATTGAATATGTTCATTTTGAGAGTCAATGTGGGATTGTGGGCAGCACAAGTCATGAGTGCAATTGCGTCCCCAGGGAGAGATGGCTTGGTTTCGGTGTTTTGTGTCTAAGATTCGTGCTTTGTACCTTAAACATGTGAGAAATTAGTTGTTTTCCTATCCAATTTTGTCTTATCGAGAACATACCCCTTTCAATTTATCTTATACTTCAAAATAATGTGGTTTAAAATGATATGCAAATGTCTTGAGTGAAGTCTTTAGCCGCCTATGATTATGAAATTTGTGCATGCTACGCAAGAAAATTCCAGCTTGAACTAGATTGGATTGGTTAAAAAATCCATTGGTTTACTATTCAATCAGATATTATGTAATTTCACAGTTACATTGGTCGCTTCTATTGCTTAAACAAGACAGACCTATTGAAGTTTCTCACATCTACGTATGGAATGGAAAATCTTTATATAAGAATCTGCAAGTAGTAATCAACATCTATTTAATTTATGTTATCTAATAGCTTAAATTGTTAATTATTATATATATATATTCTAACGTTCCAAAGTGGCATTAAGTTCTTCCTGTACGATACTCATACAGGCATAAATAAGGTCCCTATAGTTCTTGCTGGCACCTGAAAGGAAAAACTGAAAACTTATACATAGCCTGTTAAGTTTCGTTCTACAGCTTCCATTTTGATTACTCCTCCTTTTTTATATTACTAATAAGATGTTGGTGGTAAAGAGGTGCTGACCTAGTTAGGACCCCCAAGTGTATATGTTGGTTCCTATTTTTAACAATCTTACGCTAAAAAATAAGTGAAACTGCATGCATTTTCAATGAACCTTGTATACTTTAATATGTATTTCCTAAAGTGTAAAAAACAAAAGTCATGCTATTGAGTTTCGTATTTGTTACAAAGCATGCATTAAGTCATACCATTCAATTGCCTATTCGATACCAAACATGCATTCTATTTATAAAATGTCAGATTTTGATTTCGTCTTCCCCTAGTTTAATTAGTTTATATTCTGCAGCATGATGCAACTAATTGAAAGGCATAGAACACAGAGAACTCGAACAAATTAGGACAACCATCTATCCCACTACAGGTGAGATCACACCATTTTTAGACAATTCGAATTTAAATTTGTCGTTCATGTTTATACTTTATATACTGAAATTATAACAAGAAAATATTGGATAAGACTTCAGCATCGAATTAATTTAGTCAATTTAAACATTACCGTATGAGGTTAAACATTGCAAACAAGATTGTTTCCAGCTCATTAAATGTAGATTTATGTTTTAATGTATTTACCCCCATACGGTCAATTAAATCTATGATGCAATTAGTCCTGTTTAATTTAAGATTTTAATTTATTTTTTTATTTTTGTTACTTTATTTATTAGTCTTTTATCATTATATGTTTAGTTGGAGTTCTATTAGGATTAGGACTTTAATAAAAAATAAGTAACTTTTCTAAAGTTTGTTTTGCTTAAAAGTTTGGTTAGGAGTAATTTGGAGTTATAATTGTGTTGTAGGATGGTTGATTTTGAATGTGAATAGAAAGTTTGAGGGTTTTCTTCAATTATCCGCCTAAATGGTTAATTTGTGCAAGCATTTTCTTTTTAAATCCCGTATTTGTTATTGTTTATGCTTCCGCTAGCGTCAGTTAATATCATAGCCTAGTCTACGCTTCTAACAATGGATCGATGAGGAGAAGTTAGACGTCCTGGCAATATGATTGATATTGGAAGCCGTAGACATGATATAATACATATCTACTAACAAAAGGTGGCCAAATTAATTATCCCTCGACAATAGGTGGTGGGTGACCTTTCCGGTGCAATGGTGGGTCGGATTGGAGAGCAACTTCCACGGGGACAACGATTCAGATTGTTGTACGGATGTTAAGATTAAGATTAAATCCGACAAAAAAAAATCATCAATCTTAGAGGAAAAACTCATGTCGAGATTCTCGAGAAGTTTGAGAAACTCAATATGGATCGATAAATTGACTTTGAAATTCAATTATTAATGTCAAGGGATGACTATCATGAAAATATGACAGTTGGTAAAAAATGAAATCACAATTATGCAAATGAAATATTTTTCACACTTAAATGGTCATTTTGCAGTTGAAGGCCACGTGGTTGAGTAAGTCATAGGATGAAATACACTTCTTGAATATTTGGAAGTTCAAAAATTATGCAATGCAATAACTTTGAATGTTTGGGTGAATTTTTTGGGATACAGTAGGATAGAAATGAAAAAAATTCTATTAGCTGCTCAATTTTTAAATTTTTATATAATCAAGATATATGGGATAATATCTCAGTCATTGACATATCAATTGAATCACTGTTCCTTTAAGGTGTTGGATGAACAACAACAAATTCGAGGATGAATCTTCTCCAACCCAAGGAGAATGATGCAAGTGGATCTTTCGTTTAATATAATATTTTATTATTTCATTTTTGTTATTGTTAATTAATTAGTCTTTTATCATTTTTGTCTAATAGGTACTATATTTTGATCAGGAATTTAATCAAAATAGATAAATTTTCTCGAGTTTAATTTGCTTTGAAAGTCAGTTAAGAGTTTTGTGAAGTTTAGTTGTAAGATGATTGATTTTAAATATTAAATTAAAACCTGAATTCTCTTTTAAGTTATTCTCCTAAATGGTTATTTCGGCAAATCTTTTTTATAATTTCATTTTTGTTATCCTTTATATTTCCGCGTGCATCAAATTCTCATAAATAACCCAATTCGTGCCTTTGGAGCTTGCTCTAAACTATAAAAGATTTTTTTCAACTTCAAAACCTTGTCTTCTTTCCCTCTTTCACAACAGATTCATGAGGTTGTAGTATGTATACATCTTATTGCAAAAATCTGTTCAAAAATATCGGTTTAACATTCATTTTGTGAATATTCAAACAATTTTCTGCTGCCATGGAGACGATAAGTTATATTATTTTGAAACGAGCTACAGGTGCAATTACTTTTGTCATAATTGTCGTCATGTTTTTTATTGTATCCTTTAGCTACTAACCTTGCTCTGTAGTGTTTTATTTCACCATTTACATCGTTTTTTCCTTAAAAATCCATTTGACTCCAATTGGCTTTTGATCATTAGGTTGTGTAGCTATCTGAAGAACCATTCTTATTAATGGCTTGGACCTCTTCGTTCATGGCTTTCTCCTTAATAATTTTGAATAGCTTCATTGAAATCAATAACCCCATGATCAACAAATAGACAAAATAAAGTTAAATTCATAAGATGTTGAGAAAATTCCTCGGTATCATCGTAAATATCCCAAAGACTTCTAAAACGATTTGATATTTTACTCGATGATGATGATGATGAAGATGAAGATATATCTTGACCATATCTTGGTGATGGAGTTGATGGGGTTAGTTGAAATAGAATCACATCACCTTGTTCTTCAATTACTCTTTCTTTATCTTGTATCGCTTATTAAACAACCAGCTTAGCCGTTGACTTAACGGTTGGTTAGGATGAGATCATTGATGAAAGAACTCAGGGCATTTCTTCTCATTATTCATAGTAAACTTGTGTGTGTATATATACAAATAAATAATAATGTATTAGGAAATAAATTAGGGCTAAAGTATTTACTATTCCTATTCTAGAAATAGTCTTTAACACTCCCCCTCAAAGTGGAGCATAGATATTTATAATGCCCAACTTGTTACAAAGATAATTCACCCGAACCTCATTTAGAGCTTTTGTGAAGATATCTCCTAATTGTTTTCCCGTTTTCATATACCCAGTAGAAACCAGACCTTGCTGAATCTGCTCACGAACGAAATGACAATCAATCTCAATGTTTTGTTCGTTCATGAAAGACTGGATTAAATGCAATATGAAGTGCAGCTTGATTATCATACCATAACTTAGCCGGTATTGAAGTCTTGAGGTCTACTTCAGTGAGGAGCTGATATATCCACATTATCTCACACACGGACTTACCTATGGTCCTATATTCTGATTCTGCACTCGAGCGTGAAATTACATTCTGCTTCTTGCTTTTCAATGAAACCAAATTTCTTCCAACAAATACACAGTAGCCGAATGTAGATTTTCGATCTTCCATGGATTCTGCCTAGTCAGCATCTGAAAAATATTCAATCTTAGCATGACCATGATTGCCATACATAATTTCTCTCCCAGGTGCTCCTTTTAAGTAGCATAAAATTTGTTCTACGGCTCTCCAATGATCGACGTTGGTAAAGACATATACTGACATACCACACTAATTGAATATGCAATATCTGGTCGAGTCACAGTAAGATAGTTCAACTTTCCAACTAATTTTCTATATCTTTCAGGATCTTCAAATAATTCGTCATCTTTTGTAAGCTGTAAATTTGGAACCATTGGAGTGCTATATAGTTTAGCCCCCAATTTTCATGTTTCAGTTAACAAGTCAAGCACATACTTTCTCTGAAATAAGATGATCCATTTCTTACTTCTCGTCACCTCAACTCCCAAGAAATATTTTAGTGTTCCTAAATCCTTTGTGTGAAACTGGCTGTGCAGAAATGATTTGAGAGATGAAATACCACCTGAAGCACTCCCAGTAATAACAATGTCATCATCATATACGACTAATAGAATGATACCAGACATCAACATAGACGACTAATAGGATAATACTAGCTGCTGACTGCTTATAGAAAACAAAACGATCAGACTTACTCTTCTTCATGTCTAACTTTTCAATAGACGAACTAAACTTTTCAAATCATGTCTGGGGACTTTGTTTCAAGTCATACAAAGATTTACGAAGATGACAAACTTTTACATACTCCCACTGAGTAACAAAGCTAGGTGGTTGCTTCATATAAACTTTCTCATGAGGATCACCATGAAGGAATGCATTCTTAATGTTTAACTGATGTAGATGTCAATTATACGTGGCTGCTATAGAGATAAATAAACTGATCGACGTGAGTTTAGCAACATGAGAGAAGGTGTCAAAGTAATCCACCCCATATGTTTAAGCATATCCCTTAGCAACAAGTCGAACTTTTAATCTAGTATTAGTCCCATCCAGATTGACTTTAACTGTAAACACCCATTTACATCCAATAGCCTTTTTACCTGCAGGTAGGTGTACTAAAGTTTAAGTATCATTGTCATCTAAAGCATTTATCTCCTCAATCATAACATTACGCCATCAATGATGAGATATGACATCATGAACAGTCTTAGGAATAGTGACGAATCAAAAGATGCAATAAAAGAACAAGAGGATGGTGATAAATGGTTATATGACACCAAAGAAGTTACTGGTTAAGTACATTGACGTTTACATTTGTGAAGTTCAATAGGAAAATCATCACTCAAACTGGGACCTAGATATGTTGACGAAGGAACTGGTGCAGGACATTAGGCAGGAGGTGGAAGAACATGAACTGCGTTAGGAGTAGTAGGTTATTGGCGACGAGAGTAAACCTGTGTTATAGGAGGCTTAGCGCTAGCAGATGTAGGAAGACCAGGACTAGGGGATGTACAAGTGTAGATTAATATGTCATCATCCTCCCACAGACTGATAG
>CAIGRO010259165.1:0-21947 GCA_903798355.1 Fraxinus baroniana
CCGAGTGGTTTGGGGAGCACATTCTTTCCAAGGAGGTTGGAGGTTCAAATCATTGAACCTTCAAAAATTCCTTTAAAAATTTTATATTCAATGAAATGGGCCGGACTGGGCCGGGTTTGACCCATATCCTTCATTTATTTAGTTATACAATGGAGGGTAAAATAGACATTTGAGACATTTAAATAATTAAATCCTTTTTCCTTTTAAAAATTTTGGTCAAAGGCTATTTGAACAAAAAGATTATCAACCATGGCCATTTGAACTCATTCCCCTAAAATTTAAGCATCACACGAATGTATACAAATTGAATGAGTCACTGTTTGGTGAAAATTAAAAATATATTTTAATAAATTATGATAGAAGTAAATGAAATATAAAATTAAAAAGTTGTGGGTTCAATGCAATATTTGATTGAAAATAGTTAATGATTTTGACTTAAATTTAATTTTAATTTCTACCAAATAGGGCTAAGTAAGGAAAAAACAACATAATTATGAATATATATAATTGAAATTATCCTTAATGTTATAAAAATCTTGTTACATGTACATCAAGATTGACATAATTGTTTATATAATACCATATGACATTCTATTATTTGTCAATTTAAAATATAGTCAATTTTTCCTTCCACATCATTTTGGTCACGCATTTCTGATGGATNTTTTTTCTTTTCAACTGCACATTTTTTAATAAAACAATATTACACTCAAACTCAAAACTTTTCTTTATTTTTTAATCACACATTTTTCATTAATCTACTATTTCAAAATGTATCTACACAAAAAATAGAGCTTAAACAAGTATCAAAAGGAGGCTACCACTACATTGTAATAATTAGATTTTGTTTGAACCCTATTTTGTTTTTGGTAAAAATAAGTTTATAATAGTGAGATTTTAAAGAATGCGTGGTTCAAAAGTAAAAAAATAAAAATAAATAAATAGATTTGCATACAAAATTATTTTATTGATAGAATATATAATTGAAAATGAATTGTTTAATAATATGGCTCAAATCGAAGCCGAACGTAGAATTAGATGTGGCAATCGAGTCAAGTGGCTTGGTCGCTCAGCTTGTAAAAGAGCGGCTTGTGGGCGAGCCAACATGCTCGTCCAAACTCAATGATTTATCTATATTTTTTTAAAGGCTTTTCTTTAAAAAAAAAAAAAAAAAAAATAGACAAGCCATGAGCCACGAGCTCATAGGCCAAGCCGAGTTCGACCCACGAGTAACAAACCGAGTTTGTAGATATAGGCTCGACCCATTGCCACCACTTGGTAGAAAATCTCAAGCCTTCCCAAATAGTAAGGTGCCCGACCGAAAACAGTGAAATCTTAACATTATCAAATAAGAAACAGCAACAATAACTTTGTTGTTATGATAAATGCATACATAGTGTGTTGCATCGACATTAAGCACCTAATTGGCTCCATTTTTTGAATTTCATCTTTTCTAAACTAATTTTCTATCGTACATTTTTCAATAAAATACTTTTATACTTGAATTCATAACTTTTTTCTAATTTTTAACCGCACGTTCATTAAAAAAATCAATTTTCACAAAATATATTCTCAAAAAATCTCTATCAAATAGTGTCTAAGTTTCATTTTCATCAAAAGGTCACTCAACTTTAAATTATATTTCATTTTATTCATCTAAATGTATACTATTTCATTTGTTCATCATAGTGACATTATCATCTTCTTCTCCACTTCTTGAATTAGTAAAAAATCCTATGTGAATCGCATAGAAATATTATGTTATAGCTGCGAAAAGAAAACATTATTAGTCATTAGGTTCATTTTGTTTTAACTTGGTCGTTAAAGTTGTGTTTTTGTATCAATTAGGCCAACGTGTTAGTATTAGTTAGTTGATACTTGAAAATAGTGAGAAAAATCATATGGACCACAACACGACTTATATGACAAGTTTTTATTGTTAAGAGTAATGTTGGCTCTCCACATAAGCAAATCACATTTGAACTCGTAAAATGCACTTTGAAAATGCAATTTTTATTCAAAAAAAAGTAAGATACGTGGCTTTTGAAGAAGTTAAAAGTTAATTCTTAGACTAAGAACCTACTTTTAAGAATAATTTTCTTGAAAATGCTTTATCGGATCAAAATCAAGCTCTTCTGAGGAAAGCAAAAGTTATCCCATTAAGCACATGTTTGATTCGGATTAAAATCTGATTTTAATCCAAGTCAAAGTCAAACAATCAATATTAACTATATCTTTCATGGGTTCAACAACTTTTCAATCACACATTTCAAAAACTTTTATCACGATCTACTAAAAATCTAATTTTAATCCCCACCAAACACTCTCTAAACTATGTTTTTCAAGTTATTTTTTGTGCAACAATTCTTCTTGTTGTTCTCTATTCTATGTTAGCACTTTTATACAAGAAAAACTGAGTTTACTAACAAGGGTAAAAAGCTAAAAGGAATTCATGTAAAAGAGATAATAATGTGGTAAAAAATCGATTTCCAAATATGCAGCAGAGTTTCATTTCTTCATATTCACCAAGTCAAATAATCGAACATGCATATTTGAGTTCTACCTTCGAAACTGCAACCACAAGATAACATATGTGGTCAACTATACTTACAGGCTAAAACGAGCTACCTCAACCAATTTTGTTGCTTACTTCCAAAGCATAATCGTCTATAACAATGTGTACCCTCTACCTCTTCTCAAACCATGCGATTTCGAACGTGATAGCCAGTGTTTCAAAAAGTGGGCTAAATTGAATTTTTCTCGAGGAAAGACCAAGTCTTGTTCACAGTTGAAGTACTTCCGGTCGCTTTCTTGATCTTCAATGCTAACATGATCATCAGCTCTTGCATCACAAGCATTTGATCTGTTAACAAATGCGTTTAACTTCATTTTAATCATAAAAGAGTATATGTACAACTGCTAAAGTCGTAGGACGAAGAGCTTATCCTTCAAGACGCATAACTTAACGAAATGGCATACCAAAGCAAGTTAATTATTCGTAATATTCAGACATGTATATGATGTATTGAATCTTACAGTGAGTGCTGTTCGGATACAACAAAGTGATTTTCAGATTGCTGTCGAGCAGGTTTGTGGTCAATCCTCATATGCCGGCTAAAACGAAGCTGTATTGTCAAAGAAATGGCAATCATATAATGAAATCCTAAAAATAACTGAGAAATTGGGATGTGTGTGTTTGTTTTGGCATAAACCTCAGAATAGCATCTATGAAATCTGCCTTAGAGAAAATATCTGTTTATCGGTGCAGACTACATTCAACAAGTTACAGTTCAGCTGAAGACGTTTCAAGTACAGTTAGAAACAGATGAGACAAAAAGACAGCATTAGTATATGAAAGCAGAATTACGAAATAAAAAAGTAATTAATGATGTTCAATGGCAAATTCAATTCATTCCCTCTGAAGCTTAAGTATTACTCGGTGCTCAGTAACTTTGTCATTCCTAATTCTTTGGATTTTCGTTCAAGGAGATTAATAAGGAAGGATAAACTGATATACATATCAGTAACCAAATTTAACCAGCTCAGTAATAACGATATGTTTATGAAACGTATCTTCAGCAAGCCAAAGATTACACAGCCATTGACTTATCCTCAGTTAGCATCAGGACTCGCTAGAGTAATCTCATTGCAATGTTTACTGACAGTGATTTATGCATATTTCGTACTACTCGGGAGATAAATGAGCATAAATGCAGCTACAATGTAATCAGCACAAGAATGAAAAAATGGAGGTGATGTTCTGAGTGCTTTTTTTTCACTACATTCAGTTCACAAAATATGTATCTTGCTTATGTCTCTAAAGTACTTGTGGGTCCCACGAAGTGTGGATAAAAAGTGATTTTGACCTAAAAACTGATTTAAGCTTTTTGTTATCTTTCTCTTGTGATAAAAAAATTGGTGGGGGGCTCACTTTTGAGAGAGGCGAAGACATTTATATTGGGACATAACCTGCTTCACCCAAAACTACATTTTGTTTGTTTAATGTTTGGGAGTTGTTTATATATAAACAGTTTAAATTATAAACAAATAGAAATGAGTAGTGAATAAGTGAATAGTACTTGAGGGTCCCACGAAATATGGATTGGCCTATAAACAATTTATATATAATAGCCAAACAAGGCTAAGAGCTTAGAAAATTGGGTAACATGAAAACTGATCCTCAAATACTGAAGCAAAAAATAAATAAAATTGGTCGCCTTAGATCTTACTTCCATCTCAAATCAAATGAGAGAATGGTAGAACATGAAACTAACCTCGTCACCATCTTTGATCCCATAACTTTGAAGGCAAGCTTTCTCATTGATTAGCTTTTGACCCTTGTAGCACAAACAGAAGTGGCTCCATATAAGTGACCTATTCATTCAATTCAATTCCCATTAAAAATCTCACTCTTTTAAGTTTATTTTTGGCATTGTCTTGAATGGGATCACACTCCAGAATATATAAGGGGTTTAGAATTCCATATGTCTACAATTTAAAGACAGCTTTAAATTATCTTTAGCAAAGTCCGGGTACATCAAACTATTCGAGTCAATAACACTAAGAATGGCTCATTAATCAAGTGAGTACACTAAAGACACATTTGGTAGGGGGGAAACAAACACATTATACATTCATAGAACATAGAAGATAATTCACATTATTATGCATCGAAAAGATTGTTCAGCCTAAAATAATTTTGCGAAAATGTTGATATTCGCATCTTTTGATGGCCTAAACTTTCCGAAAATGTTTGACCTAATATATTATTTTGTACATGGATATAGTTTTTCTTCGGTTAAAAATCTCAATGGCCTATGCACATTCAACGATGTTCTAGAACAGTCAATGTACTTTCAAAGTTATTTCCACTTGTCAATCCGCTTCCTTCATTTTGAAAATTAAGGATTCCATTGATGTGGCAAATAGAATCGGTAATTTTAAACCCAGTAAATTCTATTATTAAATTAACAAAACAACCAAAATTGGATTATAAAATCCAAAAAAAAAAAGCCAAAATTATGTACATTCTCATACCATAAAATATTTCCTTCGTCCTCAGGTAAAACACCATAAACTTCCTCAACTGCAAATTCCAGGCTACCCACAGTAGCATTCTGTGATACATGAACACCTGTAAAATACAATAAAATCACCATCTGATTAAATAAGCATAAACACGAAAATAATCACTTATAGAGAAAAAAAATTCTTAAAAAAAAGTTATGGGTCAGATTAATTTACTAAAAGAAGAGCCATCCAATTTGAGAATAGAAATCTGGAGTAGCTGGCCAGGAAGCTCTTTGTACGATAGACTCCCAAAAGTAAACCCATTGTGATGGTGCAGTGAAAATGGGGATATTATTCTTGAAAAACGTTTCTTTATAAGCTTCAACATTGAAATCTTACCCATTTTATCTTTTGTGAAGAATGAATGGATTTAGAGAATGAAGAGTTTGGGGGGGGAATTGGCTGGGCATAATGTGGTTTAAATAGTTTTTTTTTTTTTTTTTTTGAAAAGGGATGACCGTTATATTCTATGGAGGACCGTGAATGTTTGCTGGGGAGTAAGATTCAGACGTTATGTGTTTTTCTTCTTGCTTTTGTTGAGGAACGAAATATTTATTTTGTTTTTAGAAATAGGGTCTAACTTTTGGATTTTAGGGTCCGTTTTAAGTAACTTTTATGTTTGCTTTCTATAAAAATATTTTATAAAGAAGATACATTAATTTTTGTTTGAAAATTAATTTCGAAAAATAGTTCTTTATTTCGAAAGTAATTTTAAAGAAAGTCACGTTAAACCATATTTCTCCAAATGTCCTTCTAATTAGAAGAATTGTTTTTATAAAATTAGTCAAACGAGTTTAAAAACAACATTTTATTCTCAAAAATTCATTCTAACTTCTCAAAAGTTACTTTAAACGGACTCTTAACGATGTGTGTTGGAGGTTAATATTATATTTAAGTCAATAAAATCGTTGATGAGAATGATAAAATCTCACGTGACTTCAGCTAAAAATCAAAATCATCAAATCACTTAACATTTCTATGCAATTCAAGTGAAAAAAGCATACGATTTTAACATTCACGTTGTTCGTTTCTATCTCATGAAAACCCAAATTCAAGAATTTTAAATAGGTTGGGGATTCAAACATTCACTATTATCACACTACGGGAATTGTTGAAGAGTATTGTCTTAACTTTTTCTATTTATTATTACGTGGCAGATTTATGTTCTAATTTTGTAGATTTATATTTTATTTTTTGAGATATTGTTATTAAGGTATTTTAAGGAAATTTAATATATGTTGCTTCCATTGAAGTTCAATTTCATTATAATCATTTTGAAAAAAACCATCTTATAATAGTTTGGTTTGTTAGAAAGAATTTGTCTTATATCTAAAGTAACAATGATTAGTTATCTTTATGTACAAACTAAACTAATTGTGAATGATGAGCATGTTGAAATCAAAATATGTAAAACAAGTGGAAAAGCTTTTTATAATTGAAGTGAAAAATGATTTTTTTTTTTTTTTTTTTCGAGAATAGTTAAAAATAAGGAAAAAGTTACGAATATTTTGAAGGGAAAAAAAATTAATCAAATACTCTTGTAGTGCAAACTTATTTCCATTTGTTTGTTTGAGTGATTTTAATTATAACATCAACTATATAAGTGAGCGTATACCTTTTGGATTTGAGATTAAACTATTTTTAACTTTTAAAAAAGATTACGAGAAAAAAAAATGTCAATTAAGCCAGCGTTTGTGTAAATTAGGAGAAAATTTTTACTAGATTTTGATTAAAAAAAAAAAAAATTGATGAAATGTGCGATTGAAAAGTTGTGGATCTCATGAAACGTGTAGTTAAATTAATTATTAACTTTAATTTAAATTAATGTTTGACTTTAATGTATATTAAACAGGGGCTCACTATGGACATTTTGGTAATTGTGCATAAATATGGTACTTAATTTATAAGCCACCCTCAACACACCTTAANTTATCTTTGTAGAATGCAGAAATTTTCTTCGGCTTGTAAATTATTTGGCCCTTACCTTGCTTGGTGGGTATTAAAATCAGATATTTAGTAGATTTTGATAAAAGTTAATGAAATGTGTGATTGAAAAGTTGTGGATCTTATGAAACGTGTAGTTAAATTAATTATTAACTTTAATTTAAATTAATGTTTGACTTTAATGTATACTAAACAGGGGCTCACTATGGACATTTTGGTAATTGTGCATAAATATGGTACTTAATTTATAAGCCACCCTCAACACACCTTAATTGTTCAAGTACTAACGGTCAAGGCACCTAGTTTATTAATAATTGGCAATAGTCATTATTTGTTCAAAACAATATTTTGAATAGTAAATTTTTTGAAAATATGTGGTTAAAAATAAGGGAAAACGTTTGAATTTATGTACAAAATATTTAATTGTGTGAATGTGTAGTTAAAAATAAAAAGGTAGAATTAAGAGTTTTGAGATAATGACTGTCAAACAGGAAGACAATGTTCAATATTGAACTTTCGAATAATAAAGTTATGTTTGACACCCATTTTGGAGAAAAATTTAATTTGGAATAGTGATTGATGCAAGAATGTATGGTTAATTTTTTGAATTTACGTGTAATATTATTTTATTGATAGAATATTTGGTTGAAATGAAGAAAGAGGAAAAAAATGAGAAGGAGAATGAAAAAAAATGGATGTCAAATAAGGGTTAAGTTTAACAAAAATAAATTAATCTTAAGATCAACAAGACTAACCGTTAAACCCATTGGATATCTATGGAAAGTTGTGAGCTATGATCGAGATTCGGTTAATTATCCCACATGGAATAAATTTCAATTCAAGTGTGTTAATTTTGTTTAAATTCGAAAGATGTAAACAAAACAGATTATTTTGTGATTTATGTTAAATTACTCTAAGAAATATATAAAAAGAGTTTATTTTTATCAATTTATGGATATGGTATTAATATTTTGAATTCGTCTATTACTATCTACTTCAATTCTTTATTATGTAATATATTTTTATTCAATGATTCTTTTTTTTTTAATGGGAAAATGATTTTATTCATGCGAGGCAACAAGCCTTAAGAAATGTTACAATAGTGTTTATCAATGAAAATTACATTCTCAATGAAAAGAGGGACACTATGCCACCAGAGTACTATATCTTCAAGGGACCATGCATGCCACGCCAAGTAGTGAGCTGCTTGATTAGTTATTCTATTGCAGTGGGAGAGGCTACAATGAGGGAAACCGTAGCATTAAATCCTTTATTTCAGCGACCAGGGGACTGATTGATGCTGAAGTTAGACTTGGTTTATTGATTTCATTTGCAAGAAACAAGCAGTCAATCACCACCAGTAAGTTAGAAATGCCCAGGTTGAGACATAGTTGTAGGCCTCTCACAAGTGCAGCCGCTTCCACATGTTCAGGTTCTAGGATACATTTTTCAGAACCACTAGCAGCCATAACAGTCTCTCCATCATGATCCCGTAGAATAACATCGATTCCAGCCTTTTTAAAATCGAAGAACAAAGGACCATCTACATTGAGTTTGAAGGCGTTTTGAGGTGGTGCAGACCACCTATACTTTTGAAATAGCTTTCCAACAGCATTGGATAGTGGAAGGACCGGTGCAATAGAAATGTTATTGGCTAAGGCAGTGGCAATTACTTGTTGTGGTGAGAGAGCAATCTGTTCATAGACCATTTTGTTTCGCCAATACCAAAAGCCCGTAATAAGCAAAAAATCCATGAGAGCATCCTTTGATATTGTTGTCAAGATATCATTAGTTGCTTGCAAGAGACCTCCTGGATAACTTTTATTTTGTAACACCGGGAATCTACTGATCAGGCTTTGATGGATAGATGGACAGTGAAGCAAGACATAGCATAGGTCTTCCACTTGGTAACCACAAAAACAGCATTGGGCATCAACAAATTTTTTACTGTGGATCAAATTTTGTTTTGAAGGCAGACTTTCTTGACAGGCTCTCCAACAAAGACCTTTATTTTTTGAGGGATTTTCAGCAGCCACATCATATCCCAAAATTTCTTTTTCTTAGAAAAATTTGATGAGTTACCAAGATCAGAAGTTATGCATTTTTTGAAGAATCTGTAAGCACTGCTTACTGAGTAGATTCCAGATTTTTCTTGTTCCTATGACCATATATCTTGTGCACTCGAGCAACATGGTTGTAATTTTAGGATAGACTCAATGATTTTTGGATTGAATAAGGTCCTAAGCTTTGCTAAGTTCCGTGATCCCAAGTTGGGATCAATCAATGAAGATACTGGACAATCAAGCTGCTGTCTATTAACTCGTTGTAAATCAGCCCCTAATTCAAGACCCAAATCTGGCACCTCTAGAATCCATTTATCTGTGAGAATATTTATGGCGTCTCCACTTCCAACAATCCATCTTCCTCCCTGTATCAATAGATTCTTAGCCTCCCAAATTCCATGCCAAGCGTATGAGGGATTACCCCCTAAAGATGTTTTCAAAATATTGCCATCCGAAAAGTAGCGGGCTGAGTAAATTTTGTAGACCAAACTCTCTCTGTGTTGCAATAGCCTCCAAGCTTGTTTACCAAGAATTGCCATATTGAAAATCTCTAGCTCCTTAAATCCCATGCCCCCCATGGATTTCGGCTTACACATTTTTTGCCAAGATAACCAGTGAATTTTCCTTTCCTCATTCCTTTGGCCCCACCAAAATCGAGCCATCATTTTTTCAAGTTCAGAGCATAATGTGGAGGGGAGTTTGAAACAACTCATAACATAGGAAGGTATGGCCAAAGCCACTGATTTGAGAAGAATTTCTCTTCCTCCTTAAGAGACTATGTTACTCTTCCAACCTTGCAATTTAAGCTAGACTTTATGTTTTATTTCAGAGAAAACTCGAGTTTTGGATCTACCTACCATAGGTGGCAATCTAAGATACCTTTCATATTGTTGCACTTGCGATACGATCCATAGATTCATAATTGCACGTTGATGATCTTGTTTTACATTAGCACTAAACACCATTGCAGTTTTATCCCTGTTCAGTTGTGACCCGATGCATCGGCAAAGTAGTTAGAATAGCATGTAGTCGAGAATTAGCATGTAGTCGAGAAGTAGTTGAAGTATTGGCTTCACAAAAAATCAGACTATCATCAACAAAGAGAAGATAGTTCAATCTTGGTGCTTCTCGACATACCCGAATACCAGTCACATAACTTCTTCTTTCAGCTTCCTTCAACAAACTAATCAATCCTTCAGTACATAAGAGAAATAAGTAAGGAGAGATAGGGTCTCCTTGTTTTTTGCCTCTAGAAGGGACAATGGAACCAGTTGGTGAGCCATTAATGATGATCGAAAAGGATGCGGTAGTGACACATTTTATCACAAGATTAATTATATTTTCATGGAATCCCAATTTCTGCATAACAGCCTCAAGAAAGGACCATTCCACCCTATCGTAGGCTTTGCTCATGTCTAGCTTAAGAGACATATAACCCTTCTTCCCCTTCTTCTTCCTTCTTAAAAAATGGAGCACTTCATAAGCGACCAGCACATTATCTGAAATAAGTCTACCTTTGATGAAGGCTGATTGAGTTTCCGACACCACCATAGGTAGCACCTGTTTTATCCTGTTAGCCACGACCTTGGATACCAATTTGTAAAGGACATTACAGAAGCTTATGGGTCTGTAGTCCTTAACTTTCTGGGGATTATTTATCTTAGGAATAAGAATAATAAAAGTATGATTTATATCTCGAGGAAATTCCCCAGTATTTAAAGCATGCAAAACAACATTAGTAATGAAGGGCCAATATGAGGTCAGAACTTCTGGAAAAAAGTGGAGGCATACCATCAGGTCTTAGCACTTTATTCGGGTGCATTTCCTGCAATGCCTAGGAGATTTTAGCCGCAATGAAAGGTTTTGTCAGTTCGTCATTCATATCACTGGTGACTTTGCTTTCCATGTTGGATAGAACATCAGCTTAATTCCTGGAGCCATTAGATGCAAATAAGTCTGAAAAATAGTTGACGATTAAACGATCGCACGCTTCTCCTTCCTGTCAATACCCTTGATCATCTAACAATTTGGTTATTGAATTTTTTTCTCCTTCTTTGGGTGGCCTTAGCATGGAAGTAAGGTGTGTTTTGATCTCCTTCTTCAAGCCATGTTGCCCTAGATCTTTGTTTCCACATTATTTCTTCCCTGTTTGTCCATGTTTGCAACGCTTCAGTGGCTTTATGAAGGTCATTCGTATTTATAGTTGTAGGATTCTGTTTTTGGATTTGAACTAGTTTTGATTTGGCCTCTTTAAGTTTCACGTGTACCTTGTCAAAAGAGACTTGATTCCAAGATTGAAGTTGTTTGCTGCAGTAGTTGAGTGTCCCCTGCATGGTTTCCAGATTTTGAGGGCAGGTTTCGGCCTACTTGATTAGTACAATGTTGGTATATTCAGTTTCACCTAGCCATATTGACTCAAAACGGAATGGTTTGGGTCCTTTTAGTGATTGAGCGACATCCTCAAGTTGGATCCAGATTGGAAGGTGATCTTAATATGTGGTTGAGCCATGAGTGATGAAGGCCTGTGCAAAGAGATGGCACCAGGCACCATTCGCGATGAATCGATCAAGCCTTTCAAAGATTTTGTTGCAGTCATGTCTTCCGTTATACCACGTGTATTTAGGACCTCTTAACCCAAGATCTCTGAGCTCACAGTCGGAAAACATCTGCTGGAAGTTATCAAGCTACTGACTAGGTCTATCTCGACCTCCCCATTTTTTGTCGTTTGATAAAATTTCATTGAAGTCACCGAAGACAAGACATGCATCTATAAAGTGTCTCTTTAGTTGTCTTAATAAATTCAATACCTCCATGCGTTTACCTATCTCCGGATTGCCATATAGTCGAGTAATAAACCAGCTACATTGGGGTGAATCAATTCTTGCATCAATGTGATTTTTGGAGAAACTCAGAACAGATAAAGTAATGTCAGATTTCCAAAGAAGTGCACTCCACCACTACGCCCAACTGCCTCAATATTAAAGCAGCCATAGAATTTTAATTTAACTCAACACAATTCCATTTTCGTAGCTTTAATTTTTGTCTCTTACAAGAATAAAACATTGGGATCTTCCTTTCTGATAAGATCAGAAAGAGTATGAATGCCACGAGGGTTCCCAAGCCTTCGTGCATTCCAGCTTAGTATTTTCATGAGGATCGATGGGATTGAATTTCAGCCACCACCGAATTCTGAGTGTTTGAGTAGGAAGCCTATTCATGGGACTCACCTACATCCTTCAGATGTTTTGAACTTTAAACAGCTTCCCTACTTGCTGTGGAAATTTCCAGAGATTTTTTTTGGCATGCTTAGGAAGTGGATGTACTGGAGTTGTGAACCTGATTTTTCTTGACACGTTTCCACCGTTTAGTTTGGTTGGCGCCCTTTGCTATAATTACTGTCCCATAAGATGTAACTAAATTAGGATCAGTTTGTTGAGAGACAAAAATATACTTTTGCTTAATATCTGGAACTGTATTCCTGTTAATCGTGTTTTCCATAGACTCATTGCTTTCCAAAATAACTTCCATAGATTCTACGTTTTCTAATTGAGTCTGTGGTGGCAGTTGTAGAGACTCAGGAGTATTCATTGGCTGAATATCAAGAACATCATTGCTGTCCAAATTATTTTCCATAAAATTATTACTGTAAAAATTCTTGTCCATAGAAATTGTAGTTCTTGATTGATTCTGCAATGGCAGCTGTTCCGGAGATGTCGCCTTAATCAACTCCCCCCCATTAATTCCATCAATATCTCCTTCCTATAATATCTCCTGAATTTCCGTTGTACTACTGTTGGTTGCCGGAACTGGAGTTTTCCCACCGTCTTGCTTACCGCCGTTCAGATCACTAAAGCCCTCAGGGGTTACAGACTTCATTTGTTGAGTACGAATTCCTTAATCTCCAAGATTCTCAACGCGTAACCAAGGTCCAAAGGAGTAATCAGAAGTTGTATATGCCTCCATGGAAGATTGCCATAAAGAGCATTCCTTCTGACTATGTCCAAGTATGCCACACAGATAGCAGAAATTTGGAAGGCGCTCATATGCAAAACGAACCCAAAAAGGTTTGTAGGATCCCACACAAATCCTTTTACCACGTAGGAGAGGTTTGGAAATATCGAGGCATATATGAACGCGAAGGAATTCACCCCTTGCAATCTCATTTTTATCGATATCAACTTCAATGACTTTTCCCAATTGCCTATCGATAGCATCTCCCATCTTCCAGTTACGAACCATGACAGGAAGATCATGAATCCTCACCCAAAAATTTGTCTCAGAGAAGAAAATATTATCAATTTGCTCAAGGCCATCAATTTCTCTGGTTAGTATCAACTGCTTGTCGAAAGCCCATGGACCCTCGCGTTTGACACGTTCCTTATCCCGATTGTCTTCAAATTCTGCTAGGAATAAGTTAGAGGAAATGTCTCGAATGCTCAAGGCCTTTTTTAGATGCCATACATGTTTCATGGTACTCTTAAGCGCTTCTTTGTTAAAATGCCTGCTAGATAAAAGTTTGAATAATAAGCATTTCTCACTCCTATGGGGATCAGCACTTCTTCTTCTTCGAGTGCCAGGACTTCTTCTTCCTGTTCTGTAAGGGACGATTTATTACACAGATTTGCAACATCCGATTTCATCGAAAGAGTGCATGAGAAAAACACAATTAAATATATAAAATCCTGCACCGGAGCAGGTGGAAACCTCTACTCCGGCAGCCTTCAAGAGGGAAGAAAACCTCTACTCTAGGCAGCCTTTATTCAAGGGCCCTCAAGAGGAAAAATGTGTAATTGAAAACAAGATATAGAAAAAATGTATTTTTATTCATTCATTCTTGACAATTAATAAACATATGATATATAATATGTTCTAATCAGGACCTGATCATATTCCTAATTCAAACTCAAATTATTAGAATGCATTAAAGTACACAATTATCTAGATGATTGCACACACGAAATTGTTATTCTTAACACCTATTGTTTGTGTGTTGTTCATGCCACATTCTAAACTTATTTTGAACTATTTAGCATTACAACAAACAATTATTTATCTAACTGTTAGCTACGTAAGAATTAAATAATACAATGAGAATACAAAATTAATAAACAAAAGAATTAACAAAAATACTAGTCTTTAATTTAAATAAATAAATAATAGAGTTCATCTTACCAAATGCAAAAATGGACCAATCTTAGCATGATTTTATATAAATCACAAGAAGAATAATGGAAAATCATTACTCAGATCCAGAAAGAATGCAAAAGATCTTGATATTCAATTCTAAGTTTGAAATCTTCAAAAACAAAAATTATGTAATTAGCCTTCAATTCTTGCTAGGTTTTAATTCTCTCTCAAAATAAATATATGAATTAGCATATTTCTCTTGATGAATCATAATATGGATGTGTGTTGAGAGGATAAAGAGAGCTATCCCATTGTGTAGCCCACATTTTGTATTTATATGAGTAAAAAATAAAGTCAAAATCGTGTCACAATTTCAATCCATGAAGAATTTGAAGTAAAATAGGAAATTGTGCCACAAGTCCCAGAAATTCATCCAATGGCGAACAATTTGTCCAACCGACAGGCACGCAATGTCCCCCGTGCGCGGCTATTGCAACTATGGGACCAATTTCAAATTATGGTCTCTAAACTTCTCGATGGCATATTTAAGTCCTTTTTCATGAAAAAAAATTTCCCTTCGACTTCCATCTTTTTCCAACTGAGTCCAAGCATTCTCCCACAATAGATATTAAGTCCGAATCAACTATTAAAAGCTTACAATTTGGTCTCCGAACTCTGGATTAAGTCTATTTCCGCCCTTTTCGCTCCTACTATCTAATTCAACCAACTTACCTCGAGTTTTACCTAATAAATAAAATTAACACATAATTAAGTTATAATTCATCCAAATCTACAACAAATACTCTATTTTCATAGCCCAGTATAAAATACACTTATCAAACACTCCTAAATTTAAACATTTATTTGTCCTCAAACAAAAATATAACCTCAATTTAGACAAAAATTTTAAAAAAAAACATAGTTAGATAATCTGTTGTGGGTCTTAGGATTGGAACCTCTGTATCAAAACTATGGATTATTTAAAATCACAATGTTAAAATTTATTTTTTCTTATCTAATACAAAAATAACGTGTATATGAAGTATCATAATTTCATAAATTGATTCAAATCCCGACCTTTAATGGTTGAATTTATCATTTCTTTTATCATGAGATGTGCACCCCAAATTTATTCTTGTAACTCATTTTTCAAGATGTGATCTTAGGTTGAATTCATATACTAATCTTACAATTTCCAATTTGGTTAGATTTTACTAATTCCAGCTTAACAATTTCCTATTTGGTTAGATTTTAATAATTGCAGCTTAACACATCAACAAATGATGATTGTCCTTTTTTGTACTACTTCAATCTCCAAAAATCAACTAAACTAGTAATTCCTTATTAAATGTCTAATTCTTTCGAACAAGTATTTGATGCTCAATCAAAAGATGTAGTATTCTATTTCATGCACTTTCTTTTTTAGATTTCTTGTGCATATTCTGTTTCATACACTAGCTTGATCCTTTTTTGAATTTTCTTCCTGGGATTCTCAATAAGTGTCTTCGTTGGAATATTTTAGTGTAACTTTACAACATGACAATTTTTTCTTTTTTTTTATGTAGTGATTAGTGCAATGTTCTTTTTAAAACAATAATTCTCAAAAACAGATCCCTAACTTAAAAAATTTCACCTAATTTCCAACTTATTAGCCTTAGACAATCCACATAAAAACTTAGCACACATAGAATCCACATTTATCTCAATGTTTTCCTACAGTACCTCAATCACTCCAAAATTATCATAGAATTAGTTTAAGAACTTAAAATCTAGTATTTTTTTAATTTAGTATCTAAGGTCCACTATGTTTTTCAACATATTCCAAATTTGAATCAAACTAATCATATGTGATGCAAAATATAAATCTTGTGCACAAAAATATCAAGTCTCACATGAATATAAATATGAAAATGGTGGATGAACTGACGTGAAAGTGATTAATCACTTTTTATGTCTTTTCTGTTGTCCATTGTGTTCAATTGTCATGTTCATTCAAAATAAATAAATAACAATTATAATATGAAACGATTTATAGTAAGCTCAAATGCAACCTAAAGAGAATCACGGGATAATGATACCATATAATACCACAAATAAATTTACTGATCGATTTTCTAAAAAATCAAAATAAATAAAAAAGAATAAAATTGGGCTACCTCCTAATAAGCACTTGTTTATAGTCATTAGCTTGACTTCGATATTTGTACTATTAATGGTGACTTGAAAAGAGAATTTTCAACATTGCATTTGTTGCACAGCAGTTATTCTTTAATTCATCTTTGGCCTTCTGAATTATGAGATTTCCATTATTGTTCCTCTTTTGTCTGACCAATCCACCAACTCACTTTTTGTATCTATGACTTTTCTAGTCCTCATTTTCTTCATGGGCAATCCTTTTGCATACCTAATGTAAAGTGGTTGCCTAATTAGAGTATTTATAGTGAAACTTTGTTCTTTTTCTTCTACCCTCAGGATTATTGCACCATTTTCAAAATCTATTAATACTTGCGCAGTTGTTAAGAATTATCGCCCCAAAATTTAATAACATACGTTGGGTATCTATATTAAGGATGATAAAATCAGTTGAAAAGATGAAATCTCCAACTTTGATGAGTATATCTTCTACCACTCCATAAGGATATTTAAATGACCCGTCAGCTAGTTGTAGAATTATTGAAATTGTTTGAGGATTCTTTAATCCCAATTTCTTATAGACAGACAAGGGTAGCATATTAATACTTGCTCTAGATCAATTAAGGCATTTATACTATGTGAATTTCCTATAGAGTACGGTAAAGTGAAACTCCCCGAATCTTTCAATTTAAAAGGGAGCTTGTGGTGTCAGATTGCGCTGCACTCTACTGGCAACTTTCTCTTATTGGTTAACATCTCTTTTTAAAAACTTTGTATACTTTCGAATTAGTAGAATGGCTTCAACAAAAGGAATGTTGATATGAAGTTTCTAAAGGCATCTAAATACTTCTTAAAATGTTTTTTTTAGCTTATTGTTCTAAAACCTTGGATGGAATGAACCAGAGATGTGTGTTTATTGACATGAACGGTTGCATTAACCTCTGGATTGTCTTACTATACCTTTTGATTGACCTTTGCTGATTATTCAAACTAATTTACTTGTTAATCTCCCATGGCAGGTACTTGATTCTCCTTGGTCCCTTTCTTATTCCCGATTATTTATAGCAATTGAACTCTACTTTTTGTAGTAATGGCCTAAACATATTCCTCTTTTAACTACCTTCGAAGCCTTTGAGGAAATGGAATAGGATATGCTCGAACAGAGATTGTAGACTTAATTGATGGAGCCCCAACAACTTCATGCTCTTCAACTTCTATTGCTAATACTTGTTTACGTTGGTTTTTTCTATGTCGCTTCTCAAGGTACCATGTATTCTATTGGACAATGTTGCTGATAGTTGCCCCACTTGATTCTCCAAATTTTTGATAGAATCCCGCTGATTTTATAATGCAATCTCACTCTTTATGATGTACTAAATCATTATATCCTCCAAAGATGACTTCTTTTTTTGTTGCTGCTGAAATCCTTGTGGGTAGCCCTAAATCTAATTTTCCTAACTCCAAGTATTTTCACATAAGATGTTCAGATGATTCCACCAACTTAGATTATATGTGTTAAAGTAAGGGTTGTTCTTCTGACTCAGTTGTCCACCAACTTCTATTGCTAAAATAATAGCTTGTAGTTGTATGATTTGCCCTGTAGACCTCAAACTAGTGCTGGTTGGTGCACCACGTTCACATTCTGAGTTAGGTTGTCCAAATTACTTGTTCTTACTTTCATCTGGGCTACCAATCTGTAACTATATCTATGTTGTGAATACTCGCTATTTTTCTTGGACTTTCCATTTCAATTGGCCATGTAGACTGATTTTCTACAACTCTCTCTAGATGGAAGCATGAATAGAACATATAGACCCGGGCCCTTTTTTAAGAATGTCTAGATTCGAACACTTACGAAAAACAGTCCTTAAACTTATCACATGCTTTTGAATTCCTCTCGAGGTCTTTCTGTTAGAAAATATGAAGTTTATTTCTCATATGATGAACTTGAGAAGGCGGTAAGAACTTCACAATGAGTTTTTGTACCATGTCATTCCATGAATCTAGTGAGCGTAGCCATTCTCATGTACCTTCCTTTAAAGTATGAGAGAATATGTACGTTCATGCGGATTTTCAGTGGTCTTCCAGAGAACTTGATGTCTTGATAATTCTGAAATAAGTTGATTACATCCAGTTGACCAAATGTGGAATGCCTACCCAAATGATGGATAAACAACAGCCATTGGCAACTGCTATTGACAGAATTGGCAGTGCTAGCGGATCTGGTGGTAACTAAATATGGTTTTGCTTTTGATTTTCTGTCATTTCTCTTGCATCTCTCTGTTCGCTTCTTCGTTATTTGAAGGTTATTTTGATCTCGAGATTTAATGATAGGAGCTCGATTTTTAAATCTTGCATAAACTATAAAAAATAAGTTTGAGAGATTGTGCGTGTAATTAATAACCTAAAACAAATTAAAAGAAAATTCAAATCGTATATAAACTAATAAACTCAAATTAAAAACTTTATCCCATGATAGAGCGTTAAAATCTTGACCAAGCGAAACTCGCAAGCACATGAGATTATTAACAAGTAATAAATATGATGAGAATAGTTATTGTCCCACATGGAATAAACCTCAATTCAAGTGTACTAATCTTGTATTGAATTCAAAATATTAAACAAAAGAGATTATTTTGTGATTTATGCTAAATTATTCTAACAACTGTGTAAAAAATGTTTATTTTTATCAATGTGAATGCAAAATTAATCAAAAAATGCAATAATTAACTAAACTACTAGTTTTGAACTAAAATAAATAAACAATAGAGTTTATTTCATCCAATGCAAAAACGAATCTATCATAGCATGATTTTATATAAATTACAAGATGAAAAATCATCATTCAAATCATGAAATAATGCAAAATATCTTGATCTTTCAATTCCAATGTTGAAATCTTCAATTTCTTGATGTGATTAGCTTTCAATTCTTGCTAGGTTTTGATCTCCCCTCTTAAAATATGTGAATTAGTATCTTGTTCTTGATGCTTTTTATGATATGAATGCATATTGAGAGGCTAGAGAGAGCTCTCCCAATGTGTGGCCCACGTTTTGTATTTATAAGTAAAAAATCATGTCAAAATCACGTCCTAATTTCAATCCATGAAGAATTTGAAGTAAAATCAAAATCTACACCACAAGTCTCCGAAATTATACCCACGTGTGTGCACTGTGTCTGCCTTTTGCTCTCTAGATTTGTCCAATCGAATGGCGCATTGTTCCATGCGCACGAATGTTGCAACTATGAGACCAATTGTGATGGTTTGTAGACTTTTCGGTGGCATATTTAAGTCATTTTTCATGCATTTTTTCCTTCGACTTTCATTTTCATCTATTTGAGTCCAAGCATTCTCCCATCATCGTAACTAAGTCCGAATCAACCATCAAAAGTTTGCAATTTGATACTAAAACTTTGTATTAAGTCTATTTTCGCCCCTTTTCCGCTCCTTTTGTCGAATTCAACCAAGTTGCCTCGAGTTTTACATAACAAACAAAATTAACACATAATTAAACTATAATACATCCAAATCAACAACAAATATCCTAGTTTCATTAATTCAGTTAATATTATTGTACATAGAGGAATATGATTAGTAGTTTCATATTATGTCCCTTTTTGGTAGGGATTAAAATTTTAATGTTAATCGAAATCAAAGAAAATAATTAATTTTAACCACATATTTCATGGACCCACAATTTTTCAACCACACATTTCATTAACTTTTATTAAAATCTAATTTTAATTCTCACCAAATATGAGCTATATTTCACAGTTTATTATATGGCAAGGTGGCCATTATTACTCCATTGGCAGTGGATATTGTTATTGATTGACTTATTTACCACTGATAGAAGTTTCATTTCTGTTTTTTCTAATACTCACCCCTTGACCTGGCACTTTAAAACTTATCTTTTTGAACTAGAGCTTCTTATCATTGGAGAAGGCTCGGAAAGCCCTTACTTTATTGATGGAAAACATTTTGATCTGCTTGTTGACCAAGCAAGGCCTTTGTGTGAATTAATGATTAAAAGAGTTGTCTTTTTTCATATTTTGGAACAACTTGTGCTCCTGTTTGGTACAGCTCTTTTAGAGGTTTTTATCATATTTTGCTAGATTGATGCCTGTCATTTGAAATTAAAAAGTAAGGTCTACATAAAAAATTGTTTGAGTAGGCTAAGTAAGGTGACAACCTTTCATCCAAGTTCCCAACTTTACCCTCTACAAACATGTTCAAAGGACCAAAATGTATAAATGCATCAAACCAACCACTTTAGACTTCTTTTAAACGGCAAAATGGACATTAACTTAACAAGCAACAAATTGTTTTGAAGGTTGCTTTCTTTTTTTCATAGAAATCCTGCAACATTGATTTAAAAAAAAATGGATGAATAGTTGTATCAGACAAGGGCTAAATCTCATTCACAAAAAATAGGAAGTCACAAACTTAAAAAAGAGCAAAATGATTTCTCTGTATTATGTTGTTTGGCATAATGAAAAGAGTAAGAAAAAAAATTGAAAATTGAAAAAAAAAAAATGGTCATTCTTCTTCCACCAAGCCCATACTCATATCCCATCTTTCCCACCCCCACCCCACCCCACCCCACCCCACCATCAAAATACCACTCACTTCTTCATCCCCACCATGTTACCATCAACCTTTAGACCCAAGGAGTCGAATTGGTTTCCGAAGAAATCAGAGATGTGAAGTCTAATTTGATCGAGAAAGATGAGGAAGAAAATGGATTCGAACTTTGAGATACCAAACAAGCATCTACCAACAATTTTGAATTATGTTACTTAGGCAATTCACATGAGCCTCAACACTAATTTGAGATACTAAATGATAAGTGTATTTTTACACACTTATTTAATACTTAAATATGCAAATTATTGATAAAATGAGCGAATTTCTATTCATAATTATGTAATTATTACTTTCGTAGATAAAAATTACATAAGGAAATAGAACAAGGCAAAAATGAGGAGAAAATGATCAAAAATTGTGGACTTGGGGACCAAAATGAACAAGTCCAAAAAGTTTAAGGACCTTGGATGCAGTTTATTGAGGGGCATAAATGAGATGAAAGTCAAAATCTGTCCTGGTTTAACATATTCTACAAAGCTGAGAGACCTAATGTGCAATTATCTAAGGGACTTAACTGCAAAATAAAACCAAATTATTGGTTTTGGGCCGAGAGGCGCCACTTTTAAAAACTTAAGGGCTGTTTTAATTATTTTGTGTATTTCCAGGGTCTTAGATTGCAAATTTTGAATTGTTTGGCCTTAAAGTGTGAAATCGAGGAGCAAGGTCTTCTGCTGCCCTTTTTTTCTTTTCTGTTTTCTTTTCATTTTCATTTTATTTCTTCTTTCATTTTCTTTCTATTTTACTTGTAATTTTGGGGGCAAAATCAAAAGTACAAGGAGAATACATCTAAAGAATTGGAGAAATTTTGGAAAAATCAAGAGCTAGCCATTATCTTCACAATTCTAGCCAAACAAAATTTTTATCTATAATCTTGTTATTTTTTCGTTATTTTCTTCTATTGGTGATATATTGTATGAATATTCTCCTTTGTTATCATATGTATAAAATGTGCTAAATTATTT